>DWAJ01000771.1:0-28169 GCA_018238005.1 Eurema mandarina
ATTAAAACATTACTAACATTGAGACGACCGCTTGGCGCAGTAGGTAATACACCTGCCTTCTGTGCGAAGGGTCGTGGGTTCGATTCCCACACCGGAAAAATATATTTGTAATTTACATTTGTATTTTTCTGGGGTCTGGGTGTTGCTACTTGCTATGTATTGTATGTATGCATTTACAAAAGAAAAGTATTTATATGTAATTTATTCCGTTATCTAGTTGCCATAACACAAGCTTCGGCTTAGCTTGGAACTAGACGTCGCTGTGTATAAATGTCCTGAAAATATTTATTATTATTATTATTTTATTAACTTTTAATACTACTAAGTTAGGTATAGGTCGCGTCACGAATCTTTAGCGCTGAACGAAACCTGCGCAGAAGTCAAAAATAAGGTATCGAGGTAGCGGCGCTGCGCGCGGGGCGCGTGATCGTCGGGTGCGCGAGCGTTGATTGGTTGTCCCAGTCGTATTGTCTTTCTTGCACCAATACGTCAATTACGAGCGCGATTCTACCGATGCGTAGCTATTCTAGTCCAGCGCTAAACATAAATGACGCGACATATATTAATTGGTGGCCTTTGCATACGAAATCCTTATTATTCGAAGATATCAAATATTCTAAGCTAAGATGTATTTATTTACGTTATTTATCAAAACTTAGGAACAGTGACTAAATCCGATCTACCCTTTCAAAGCTCACAACTCCACACCAGATGACACAATATGCCTTCCATGTTCCATTATCGCCCGATACCAATCCTATATCGGTCTTAATTAATGCCTGTAGCGATCACCTCGGGCCTTTATCTTTTGATTGACCTGTCGTTAAAATACATCCTCACCATGCAAAAAACATTAGGCAATTTTAACCCTTTTCACGAGGTATTAAACACGAAAATTGCGCGCTCATCAACATTTTGGAAACAAATTGGTACGTTTGTTGATATAATGGAGTAAACACTAAACATGTACATTTGACTGGAACAATGTGGATATTTTGATTGATTGGAAAAGCGTGTATGCAATTTTGTATGAGCTTTAGTCAAAAATATAACAATTTTATAAAAATATTTTGCATCACTGATAGATAGAGAGAGTACTTAGAAAAGTATATTGAGTAGTGGATAAGTGGTAACATATTTTATCCTATAGTAAGAAAGGGTTTCTTTTAAAAAGCATAACTCACTTTTCTTCGAAACCGGGAATCCGTATCAGTTAAACATTGGCGGTGAGTCAACAATGTTATTTTCCTGTTTTCTATTGGAAATGGTTCACAATTAGAAATGGTAATGTGCTTCTATTTTTTAATTTTAAAATATTTTTCATTACGAGGAGTATACTAACAACTGTAAAATTAACAATAAAATTTAAAACAACCAACCAAGAAACATTTTTTTTTTCACCCAAATTATTGCTACACAAAAAGATACAATTACATACTCCGTCCCGTTACACGCTTATAATACACAAGAAATATTTTTAAGAGCATTGATGCGTAACGGTCACTTTAGACAATTAGCAGCGGCGCCAATTGTCGAGTCAATGAACAGGCATGCCACACGCAATGCCAGCTGATAAGAATGAATCGACTTGTTCGAAATTCAAACATGATATTGAAATAAAGAAAAAAAAAGAAAACGTCCTCGCGATTTAATATTAAGCAGAACTATAGCAGTATTCGAAATTCAAATAATTAATTAATTCCAGAGATTACTACAATTTGCAATTTTGCACACTTGCGTTTACATAGACATAAAAAACCACTAAAATACACTTTGATATCGTAATCTATAATATATAAAAGAAAGTCGTGTTAGTTACACCATTTATAACTCGATAACGGCTCAACTGATTTGGCTGAAAATGAAATTGGTGGGGATGTAGTTAAGAACCTGGAGAAGGATATAGGATACTTTTTATCCAGTTTCCAGGGGAATATTTTTTTATGAAAGTAAACGCGGACGGAGTCGCGGGCAACAGCTAGTTTTAAATAAAATTAAATTCCTTCACAACTATTCTTTTATTGAACACTAGCAAGTAATTAAAGCGAAAATAAAAGAATTGTTGGAATATTTTAATTACCAATTTGACGTTAATGGTACGAACGAACGCCTTGGAATGTTCAAAACTTCTTGCTTGTTTACAATCCAGTCCCTAATTATACCCATATTATTTTGGATGTTTCGTTTCAGTTCAATTATCGGCAGTTATATAATTCCGAGGCGTGTAATTTGAGTTACCGTTTAAATGCATTAGAGACAATTATCGCATTCCTAATAACGATAGCTTGTTAAAAGTGAAAATAGTTCATTTTAAGTAACTACTAAAGTACAGTCTACAACAAAAGTATATTACTAAATTCTAAAATATTTAGTCTAAATTTATTATTTAGCGTGACAAGAGGTCCAATAATCATAATATTATTAGTAATTTTCAATACCTACACAGTGAACTTAAATTAAACAGATGGGATAAAATTACAGTGAATGTCTTAATATAATTTTGTGGTCGACTGTACGGCATGATAATAACTTCTTCTAAATGATTAGCTACGTAAGTTTTTGCTCAACAATAATAACAGTAAATTTAAATACAAAGGAAGTTAATTACAAGGTAAGAAAAAATAAAGGCCAGGTTAGTATGGAATTTCGCTAGAAGACATTAAGAAAGGTCAATCGATGTACGGTTTATTAACTCTTGTTACAACGTGCTTATGAATAACGTACTTTACTACAAAGACTTATAAGTTTGATTAATAATTAATTCACATAATATAAAACTATTAGTTAGTTGTAACCATAGAGATATTCATGGTGTAAGTCTTATTTCCGTACATCTGGTGCATTCATACAATGACTCCAGAAAATTGGATTTCAATTTTGTCAACAATATTTTTTTTACTTGTTCAGATCAATAAGCTTACTATAGTAAGTTCATCAGCTACTGTACACCATACTGTCATACAGAAATTTATTTATTATTATTTTTTAATTTAAATAAATCAATAAAATCTGCATCAGGATTACGTCATAGAACTAAGCTTCGGTCATGAAGGATATACTGTGCTATAACTACAGTTTTAGTTTTCAGGATACATTTTATAGACTACAGAGTAAGAGGACCGCATATCGTGTGCAGTTTTTGCATAACAAATACTATCCTAGGGCCCTTTGGTATCAAATGCACGTTCCGACAAGCCGTGTTCGCCAGACCATATCCACCACTTTCAAACAACCAATTTTAGTGAAGCGTCGAGTTTCTTGCAAATTTTCACGCTAGAAACTAGTATCATGTTTCTGTCAACGTTATAACGCATTCGTTTTATTCAATTTGATCGATGTTAATGAGAAGTTTACATCTCACGCGATCTGGAGAAATATGATTTATCTAATTAGTGCTTATAAAAGTTTACGCGTTGATTTTATCTGGCCGGAGTTATTTTTATGATTAGAAATTTGCTTTGTGGCTATTGTTGTTATTTAACTAGTAGAAACTCAGTTTGAGTGTTGGATGTACAGTGGTTTAATATTATTCATAACGTGGCAAAGTTCCAGATAAGTAATACAGAGAAGCATTGTGCAGTTAATATTTTCTTGTTATTTTTTACGAGACATCTGTTTAAATATTAAATGCAATATAACCAATACGTCAACAGTAAATTCAGATAAGACAGTTTTATATGCTCAACGGAGCTGCCGTGTAAAAATCTTAAACCTGAATACGGTCTAATTGATATATTATATATAAAAAATAAGCGAAGTACTTCTACAAGTAAAGGGATACAAGGAAGGGGGATTTAACCTTCCTTTTAACCAAAGAGAGGATTCTGGACTAGTGGAACAACTGACTGGACAGCCGTTAGGCCTCCATAGTTCGATGTCGCGAAATTATATATATACAGTATAGAGCAGAGCGTCGAACATTGCCAATAATTATATTGCAGCCGATGGAATATCCATTACACAAATGGACGACATCCCATGGGTTACAAGATCCGTTACTGCCTTTGGGATCCATCCTCACTAAGATATTGTAATGAGCGCGACGGGATTTATGCCCAGCCCAGCGTCCTGAATACACAATAAGTAGGCAAACTTAACAATGAAGTTAAGCAGAAAGTCAATAATTTAACATACATTGAACGGAAGCTAGAGAATTCAATTTAGGTGCCACGTACGTAAGACTCAATGTACCGAATATATACTTTAGTTGCAGTTTTGCGACGAATAAAATTGGATCAAACTGTTCGCGTTTTCAATAAAAGTAATGGTTTTTTGTCGTAAAGTAAGTTTTATTGTAGTGTCTACTGAAAAATATTTAACTGTTCGAATTATAACTAGGCATAAGAATTTGTACGTTAATAATAGCATTTTTTTAGAATGTGTAATTATTTAATTTGCTAATAGTTTACTTTTAGTGCTGAATGTACTATAAAAAATTACCGAATTCACTTCTATAGTTTAAACAAAAATTGAAAACCCCTTGATTGATTTTAACTATTATAGATTTTAGCTATCTATAAATAAATAAAATCTAATTTCCATTATCCCTATTATATCCCTAACATATTAATTAATTATTAAGCATTGTTCAAGTAATGAAAGAATTTGAACAAAAGCATGTGATCCAGTGTTAATGGACAAAAGAATTTAATAGCACCGAGCTTTATGAGATGGGGCCTTGGATTCCTTTGCGAATAGTGTAAGCTGTCCCTTGGAGGAAAAAATATTTTCCTTTTCATGTATATGTATGTATTTGAATACAATGTTAAAATATAATAGCTTAATTCAAATTCAAATTAAGTTATAAAATACTTGCTTATCTCGCGGCTCATAGACCAGTTTCTTAATATTGAATTTGTTTGTGTTTTATTACAAACTCCTCTATAATAATAATCAATCTTCTAGCTAATGTACAAGGTGTGTTAAAATATCCTTTAAATCGGTACTGCGTTTACTGAAAGCGTAACCCTGTTTAACAGGGTTACTTTTGCATGTTATTAAGTAGGTATTTTGAAAACATTACTATATCGATTGCTAACTCGCAAAAAACGATAAAAAATACCGTTTATAAGTACGGCGATTTGCGTGAATAGATATATTCATTCAGATATAATAACAGTGAAAATGGAATCAAATCATTCCGTAATATTGTGGTTTGCGCATTGCTTTCACTCAAATTAGAAGAAAATTAAGCGGTTTTCTTGAGAACGTTTTTACTGCCATTCCGAAGGCACTAATTAAATTTCCATCAAGAAACTTTACAATTATGCGGTATTCTATATTTCTTTAAAAACTATACCAGTCAAAGAGAACTTTAAGTGAGTACGTACTGTATATTATATTATTGTCACACAAAAGCTAGCACCTATGTACATATGTCATATATGTATTATATTATATAGCTAGGACCTTCATAGTTTGCTAGAATTAGCTCTTTGGAATTAAAGGGTCATATTTCAGAAGTTATTATAAGTTTTCTATACGTATTCATAATTGCTACTACATAAATGAGGAAGTTATTTAACATTACGCAAAGATTACGAGAACGCGAACAAAACCGCTAAGCGCGGCTAGTACTGATATAAACAGTGTAATATTAGTTTCTATAACATTTATAGCAATCATATCTAGAAAAGTTAATACTAATATGAGAAAAGCAATCATGGAAATATCTCCATCTCGCGAGAATTCATAGATTATAACATTACGGTTTCACTTTCATCACCCGTTCGTCATCCTTTCATCTCGCATGAACGCTACAACTGATTACGAGATTAAGATTTATGAATTAATACGAGATCGCAAGTGCGAATTATATATAGCTTATACTGAGTTTATTATGTATACCCATACACGTATAATGCAGACTGATAGTCCCTTAACAATCCGTCCACCGGTATTAAAGATTAAGAAAATTTTGCATTTATAAAAGAAAAGGGTTAGATTGTTACTAATAATAAATTATCGATACACACTTTTTTTAGTCAGTTTCATATATTTAAATAGCTTCATATTGCTATAAAAAAAACCCACGAGGCATTGGGTAAGGATTAACGCTAATTAAAGTGTTAAATTAAGCATGAAAATTTAAAAACTAACATTAATATAGCTTAATGTACTTTAAAATTTCCTACACATATAAAAACAATAATATAAATAAACGTGTTTTAAGGTAAACACGTTTAAGCAAAGAAACAAGCAAAAAACGAATAAGAACAATTTCTATTTGATGTAGTTCTTTTGCAAATAGTGCTAGTCGGCACGGTTATTAACAGACGCAGAACAAAGACAATGAAATTGCATAAAATACGTAGCGGTACTAAGATAGCCTTTATTGTTCTGACAGGAAAGAGATTTATCTGTCACTATACTCATGAACATAACGATTCGCAGTGTTTTAAAATACTAACAACAAACTTTTGAGACACATTCAACGTAGTTTACTACCTCAATTTGATGATTAGTGGATATTCTGATTATATACTAATTAGCACTCTCAAGTGTGTTGCCGGCTCTTTAGGTGATATAAAATAAAAAATAGCTGCGCAACGTAATGAGACATAATTTGACTTTGATATTTAATTTGACACTACTTTTTGTCATTGGCATTTTATTTACAAACAAAATATAGGTAGGTGTTGATTTGTGTATTTGTTTGTAAAAAGATCTCGTTAAATACACACACGAGTTAAACAAAAACTAAAACAATAGTCTGTTTCGTTTCACACGTCCTTGAAGTGGTAGCTAAATGTATTTCGTAATAAACGCCGTAAAGACTTTGTTTGTTAATAGAGTTGGAATAAAATAATACACATACATAAGTAGATAAACGTTAATAGGCTTTGGGGGAAACCGCCAAGTAGGGTGATAAAGCTAATGGTAGTGACGTCAAATCATGGCACGATAAAGTTGTTCCTTAAGAAACCAGCAGTACTAAAAGCCAGATTATAAGACAACATCTTATCAACGAGTAAGCCTGCTCCGAATTGAGCAGACGAGAATTATGGACAAACTTTCTATCGGCTGCGAATAAAGATAATAAGGATTCCGATTAGATAAATCCTGTAAACATTGGAACCGGCCCAATAGTGACTTATAACAAAAATTACGTAACCCTATGAATCAACCTAATTGATCCACTTTCGGAATAAGCTAGTTATATTAGATTAAAGTTAATACTGTAAAGTACAAACAGTTCGTTCCTAATAGCAGAATATAGCAGAATAGTATAACACTTTTGTTGTTACTTCGTTTGTAATATTTATTAGATTCGAAAACCAATGTTTGTTAAGCGTTCAGCTAATAAAAGTAATATTAAGGGACCGGGAACGGGAGGAAATGGATGCGACGAGAGAATGAAATTGGAAAACTTGTTACAAAATTACGCGAGATGAAAAAGAAAATAAACAAGCCTAGGAAAAGTTTAAGGTACGCGCTCCGTTTAGCCGCTTTAATTTACCTGGAGTTTCATTTGCCTACGTTGATGAATTTTTATCCATATATTCTAATTAAAAACAATGATACAGCTTTTACATTGCACGATCTATTGTGAACACTTAAAATAATTCGCATCTCGACACGGAAATTAGATTTTCAAAAGAATACAAATTGGCTCGTTCAGGGAGATTAAGCAGATTCTTATTAAGTATGATGGATGAAATATTACTTCGCAGACTTACCTTTTATTCCAGTTTCCGATCTCCGCGTACCGTCGGCCGTTAGAGCATCCGCTTCTCCTCAGTTCATTTCCTTTAAGCGTCTGCACCGAGTTCCCGTTAGGTGTTAATATTCCGTTTGAACCATTATTGTTTCGCTCCCGGTTCCTCGGGAAAGTTCCCGTACCAGAGCGAAACGTTTCCAGCTGCGGAGGTTCTTCTAACGCAAACTGTTGAAGTGGAAGGGTTATGTTTCCACTCCAACTCTTTCGGTTAACGGCGAAAGTTTTAAACGTTCTGTTCCCATTCGTCGGCGAGGGTGTCGCACCACAAAAACTACTCCGGTTGTGACTGTTCTTTATGAACGAACTGTTCTGCAACGCGATCTGAGGCTTGATAGGCACCAATGGTGACGCCTGGTCAACAGACATCGTACTTTTAGTAAAAGTAGACGCGACCTACTTTGTCTATCTACATTTTGTCTGTAAAAAAACAAACGTGCTGTTAGAATCGCGAAATTTGAGGGACGGTACCATCAACACAGTTACAATTCCCTAGAATGAATTAACCTAGGCTCAGCTCTATTTAGGTCAGTTATGAGTCATGTTTAATAAATTAATTGCTACTTTTGTATAGCATTGTCGAAACAATCCAGTTGAGCGATGTGATTCGAAGGACAGCAGTGAGGCAGTTTTAATTAATGAGTTCAAAAGATTTTGTCTAGAATTGTCACCACTTAAACTAATGGAGGAATTTTTATTACCCCGTAAGTAAACGCAAGATAAGGATAACTTAGTCGTTACTACGTACGTATGTATATATTATATAAATTATTTTTGTGTAAATTATTACTTTTTCTATAAAGCTTGCATAATTGCTTAATACAAAAAATTGCAAAGAAAACAACGCAAGTTGTTTATGGCTTAATAACATTGAATTAAATAATAATGAGTTTTTATCTAAGGCCTACCTATTATCTAGTGCAGCCATCGTGATACTATTAAAATACTAGGAGGATGTAAATAATCACAGAATACCGTTATTGTTATCAGGGTTATCGTAACAAATGCACGTTACTAACTGTTAAACAAACGCTAATGCCTCATTTTCTCTTTAAACCACTTTTCGATTTGTTGCGCTATCGCATACTGCAGTGCAAAACAGTTGCCGCAATTGAATGATAAAAGCTCGCGTTATAGCCTTGAGAGATATTGTACTTTATCTAGTTCATGTAGCATTGAGTCATTCACATCAATGAGCGTTGATTATTGCTCAAATTTTACGCAATTGGAATAATGGTACTGACGTCGGAACTACGTCGTCCTACGTGGAAATTGAAGAAAAAATGGCTACTTCAAAAAATAAGGTTATCCGAATCAAAAATTACCGAGAGTAAATAATTTTTAAAAAGCAACAGTAATTATATATGTATAAGCACATCGTTGAACAAAACATTCCAAACATTTCAAGTTAAAGATGTCTTAAATCTCATTATCATTCAGACGTCCCAAATTTGGTTACAAAAAGCTAACAAGATTGTTCTGACCCAATCTCTTGTGCGGACACGACCAATTTGCATCTTGACCACTCACGCGTCGACATCTTAAGATTATGCAAGCATTGTGTAATAACGAGTTGGTTATATAATTTCTCTTTCTTTAAGATTTGAACCGGTAGGTACTCAGTTCGTTCGTCCGTTGAAAATTGATTTTTAATGTTCACACTTAATCAATTTTAGCTGTAGATCATAGGTATATATCCTACTTTAAAATGTTTCTTCTAATTATTTTAATCAATGGATTTAAATTTTATCCAAAACGAAACGCTTACACGTTAGTCATGGTCACGTTCGGTAGTTTTACAATAAAAACCAAGAGCAATAAAGATCTCTCCGGAGATAAGCTTCAGCGACTTTTAATATTTCGCGATAAAAAGGTTGGTATACTTATAAAAACTTGGGAGTGTTGTAAAAAGGGTTTTTTCGTGATACCTCATAGGAGGATCTATAAAACGCTTACTGTGCTATAAAACATTTCAGTTTACTTCATCCAATTTCGTATAGTATCTCATTTTGCATGCACACGTGCCTTCATAAACTACAGTTCAGTAAACATGTTTAAAAATTACTAAGCCATCAGACTACCATATGCATTCTGCACAAACAATTTCTTCAAGTAGCTTCGGTGGTGTCTGCGCAAGCGTGAACACTGAGTGTTGCGGGCTGTGATAACCGCAGAAAACCAGACTAGGGGGAGAAATACTTATGCTTTTCTTAAGTATTTTCCCTCCCTGGCTTGAATAGTTTTTTCATTCTTTTATAACTGTATACTGAATATTATTGGTAAGACAAAAAGTAAAGCAAATTTGTTTTAAATCTTATTATCTAACAAAATTGTTACTTTTAAACTAATAATTGACTCAATCACTTACGTATTATATACGGGTTTATCGGAAATGATATAATAGTCAGTTCAACATCATTAACGATCTAATAAGAAGCAACATAATACTTGTTCCTAACTAGGCAGATGAACGTATCACTTGGTTTTTTATAACAATAGCTTGCATCATTGCGATACTTTTTGTTTTACAAAGAACCTTTATTATATTCAAGATGGAAAGGTGTATCAGGTCAAACGTTGTTAAACGTGTTTTTAACCATCTGTCCGTTGGTTTGCAAGCAGGTGTATTTGATACCTAATTGTAATGCAAGCTGTGATGTGATTTTTTCTTATTCAAGTTATTTAGACTTACGTTGGAATAACTCAGTGCAAATTGAATTTCATAAATCAGTATAATCTACAACGATCTGGGTTCTATCGTGATTCATAGAACGCAATGCGCCAATTGTGGTTATTGTAAACTATATTAAGTCAAGTATCAAGTTTAATAAACCGAATATGCAGGTGCTTAAGTATGTATGAATAGAGGTGATTGAATTTTAACGGCGTGTTATTGTCTATAAAATAATTATGTTACATAAATAATTAACTAGATGTAATAGATTATAGTCTAACCATTCTAACATTAACTACGCTTATATTTTACGTGAATGAATGTATATAATATGAACGATTGCTATTTGAATTTGGCTTACGCCTAACAGTTGACAGGCAGTTAGTTTAAAACCTGGATTAACAAATAAAATATTATACTTAATCAGGATCAGGATATTGATCCTGGCATATTGTCACGAAAACGCAAACTACGGACTATAACTGCTAGTATCATAATACAATTCTAAATATTTTTTAAAAGTAAAATGTTTACTACACGTTCATAGAATAGTCGTGACTTACTACGAGTTCGTTTATCAATGAATGTATGTTTCCTACGATTTGCGTTCACGTGTTATCTTCGGAATATATTTCACGCTCTAGTATCCATTGGTTTGTCGGTGTCAATGTTAATTTTTGACTACTAATTTTCAGTTTAAATGAAGATGATTCTTGTTAGACTCGAACGCTTTTGGATAAGGTAATATTTAAACATATGAAACCATATCATATAACACACCTATCTAGTTAAAAAAACTCGTTACGCAATAAACAACCAAAACACGTTAATAATTCAAACAGCCTAACGAATATACTCAAAAATTGGGCGGACGTGACGAATTTATCAATTGGGCGAACAAATTGAATAACCAAATACGGTATTTTGAAAACAAAACAATGTTGACGGGTATGCCTCAGGAAGAAGATATTTATCTAAGTAAAGAATATCAGAAGTGGTCATCAGTATTCTGGTCACGGGACACGCAGGAAGGCAAATGCCACAATGTGTTTCGCGACATCCGATTCTTGTCTAATATTTCTATTATTGATACCCACCGGACCGAAACTTGTTTATTTTGGGTAATGGCATTAAAATGCCGACGACGTATTGAATGTGTGAATCGGAGATTATGTAGCTACCTATGCGTAGATTATAATCAGGCTCAGTTTTTAGTTTCGTGACATAATGACATAATAGGGAGCTTCGAATCGTTGAAACCAATTATGACATTATTTTACTATAAGAAAGCTACGTTCCTTAATACCATTAGGGACATTACTTTGAAAAAAATATAATCAGGTATTAGTTAGTTAAATAATATGTGGTATAAAATAAAAGTAAGAATATTTTAAAGCACGTACATAAATGTCAATTAAAATGTTTTATTTGAATTTTGAAATCCTTGTAATTATTATTATGAACATAACTTCTCACGTACGTATTTACTTGTACTATAGTAACATCCATTACTACATTGCTATTTCTTAATGACTACTTAATCTGTAGTTAATAAATAAATGCGTATGGTCAGTCTTTGGAATGAGTAATATTATAATGATACTAGCCAGAAATCAAATGACCATTTTATAATTGGTAAGAGGATGCGAGTGATATGCAACACTTGACAAGATTAATAGTCACTATCTCTAGGAGATGAAATAATATACTTAGAAATAAATCATATAAAATATGTCATAGTTCCTACAATATTCAAGAGAAATTTCGCCCCTGTTATATAACTTAAAAAATTAAATAACAATTTGTTAAGCAATGAAACTTGCCGGAAAAGAGCTCGCCATTAATCTTTCAAAAGAAAATAACGAGACGCCATTCTCATCTTCTCTTAGAGCATTTATTATTATAAGGAGTTTATTTTTTGAACGCTTAACAGAGATTGAGACGCATTATTAATTTCCCTTTCTCATTTTTAATATTAACGTACTTCTTATTTTTAATTTTCTTTATTCATTTTGTGATTGTAATTACACGCTGTTTTGCAGATTTCGGTGAAAATAAAAAGTGGATGTGTCGTATGTCGTCCTTATTAATATTGAAGTGACCGACCAAAACTGGATAATTAAAACAGCTCTCATTCTGAGAATTCGGCCACATCGGGTTTCGGTCGGGACGTTTAAAGACAAACCGCTATGCGCAATATAAGGAATGCAGAACAATGGGCATCGTTGTGTTCCTGAACGACTTTAAATGTGCACATTTGCGATGTGCCACCATTTCAATGAAGCTATTAAAACTCATGAACGCGATAAAGGCCAATAAACGCGCTGTAAAAATCTTTTTAAAGTACTAATTGAACTCGCAAATCAACGTTAATAACTCCAATATTGTAGCAAGAACTACGAAGTGGGTATACAAACCTTGATTGTGAAGTCATGGCATTTCGTAACAATCGGACATTCCATCGCGGTCGGGTGCAACGCCCCGCGATAGTTCTGCACCGTATTATGATAGTAGAAACTTATAAACATTATAAATTCAATAAGCCCTATTACAGGTTATAGTTTCCGTTGCGGTCTTCTCTTGAATGGCTCAAACGGCACTTAAATTAGATCCGATAGACAAACTCGCTTTGAGTTAATTAACATTTCCTTATAACTTTGGTTTGAGGAAGTGTCTCGTCTTGGCTTCAGAGTATCTTGTAAATGAAACGTTGTTGCAAAATTATTGACAACACGTGCGTAAAGTAGGCCGCTTGCGTAATCCGCAGTGGCAACTAGCATTTATCAAAGATTGTTGCCCTCACCAGCTAATGTCTCAAATAACTAACGCGCCTCTCTATAACGGTCCGAGACGTTCTGCGCCCGCATTGTTTTGGCCATCATTTATAACTACAGATATTATGTCTGACTAAGCATTAACAACTGGTATACTATAGTCTTTGGCTTATTAGACCAAGATATTGTATTCTATAGTATTGTGTAGTATTCTACTTTGTATTATATTATGAAAAGAATAATCAAGATAGTGAAAACTATTGCAATATTAGTTAATTAGTCGAACCTCCTTGGTTTATTACAATGTTTAAATTCAAATTTAAAAGAATTGTATGGCATTTGTCAGTTTCTATAAAAAACGTCAGCATTGTGAAAATAATCAGATATTGGATAATTATTTATCGAGCAGAATATACACCGTTATTATGATACTCTGAAGTTTTACTTATTAAAAACCTTAGAAAGAGCCATCATGAAGCAAACGATCATTACCTCGGCATCACTACAACTACTACGACGCGACGTCACTCTCTGCGACATATAGTATGTATATATTGTATAGTATATATAACAATATTCTATAATATTGCATTATGTACGCTGTTTTGCGTTTTAATCCTATTAATTTTTTTATTTGCGTAACGAAAGCAATTATAAATATGAAATCGTGATAAGATTAATTTGTCGCTTATCTTTTGTTACTTTTGAGGTTTATAGGTTTTTTTATTAAAGCTAAACTGACAAAAATTTAATTGTCAAAGTGATTGTACTCAAACACGAATTAAACATTATTTATTAAAATATATTTGAACATTCTATACGTTAACAATTGAGATGGATTATAATATGATATACATATTGTTAATCCGATATTTGTTGAAAAATATCGTTGCGAATCCAAAATAGGAAGGGAAGGCCAATGTCAACGACCTACACCCTGAACTAACAATGAGGATAAAAAAAGGGTCTTACGGCCTAACAATTGGTGTTCGATGGTCAACAATGCGATGTTGATAAGAAATTTGGGTGACGCGTGCGCAATTCTCTATGCATTGGATGTGTTAGGGATTATTCTTATTTATTGTTATAATCTGAACATTGTATTGGTCCTTGTTATTGTCATAAAACGGTTCACACTCATAAAAATTATAGTCATAACGGTTAAGGACTTAACGACTTCTTTTTTACAAATCGAATCCTCATATATTTACCTAAGTTAAAATATAAATATATACCAAAATGTTTAAATACTTTTACTACATTAAATCTGAATAATACTTGTTATAATATAGACAAAAGAGTACGAAATAGCTCTGGTCTATGCCTCGAAAATTCTATCAGTATTATAATATCAAATCAAATTATTCACAAATCAAATTTGCACCGAATTAGAACTATGTACCTCATAATAAGGGTATAAGGGTAAACCAGAGCTCGGGGACCCTGCCGATCAATTTCAAGGGTCCCCTCTCCTTATATTCAAATCCCTTTTTGTCTTGCAATTCATACACTCATTCAATATAAAGTTGCCTGTCAGATATTGATTAATGAATTTCGCTCAGCTAGACTTTTTTCTCATCTATAGGGCAAAACTACTTAGGTCCATATTATTATTTATTTATATATAGTGTAGATATGTGTCACGTCTATGGCTTCAATGATTAATCTACTGATAAATGAAATACAAAACTCTAAATAACAACAAACTACCTTCGTGCACTGCAGACGCATAGCCAATACTTATTACTCGATAACTCTTATCATTACTGATAAAGCAACTGTGTTGATGATATCATTAAGGACATTCGTATAGGTAGGTAAATCTATAAAATCAAACGTTTCATACAAAACAAAAGTAAACAAAATAATACGTACAAAAACTCTTGCGAAATCACTATGCAAAATAAAACACTATAACTGAACAAGCACAAAATAATAACCTGATGCCAAAATTACCAATGAACTTGCGACCTTTCGAGCACTGCACAATTCGACAACGATATCAAAAAATTTCGTGTTAAAATTTGATATGTGTACAATAAGACAACACAACCACTACGCGCGGCGGGCGAAAGGCAACTGACGTCTGAGTCTGACAGACGAGACGACGATGAAAAATACAGTAGCTAGTTCCATCTCGCTCCTATACGAATGTCCGGAACTTAGACCCTTTACCATGCACTATAATAATAATATTTACCCTTTTAAAACCAAATATTAATGTTATAATTTCAGGCCCAAGGTCAGTGATTGCAACATCAGCCGCCAAACTTGTTTTGCACCTGGTTTAAAATTATGGGCGTAAGGTAATTTGGGTCGAATGGGACTTTGTTTGAGCAAAAAAAAAAACCTTGCCTGTTTAACGCTTAACATAATAAAAAAAACAATGGTTTGAACAATGGCATGCATATTATGGAAATTTAGAGTATGCAGGTTAAACAAAAAATAATGGTGATGAAGAAATTTCGTTTTATTTATTAGCATGCTTTGCACCTGCAATTTTTACTATAGTAATTAACTAGTAGTTACGTTCCAACTAGCACCTAATTTATTTATGAATGATATCTCAACATGTATTGCCAACCACAAAAGAACTACAATAAACACAAATTTTATTAAAAGTCGTCCGATGCTTTGTGGGACTTTAACATAAGTAGTGAGGTACTACTCCATTCCGCCCCGTTCCATACTCAGTTTCGAATTGAAAAATTTCGCATTCCGTGAGTTCTTTCACCGCATAATATAGCAAAATTTAAAATATTTGTAATAACTTTTATCTGATACTTTAACTTAATGCAAAGAACTTCTTAATTTTATCAAAAAAATATTGCAATTTGTTTGGTTGTAAATAACTGAATTTATCTCTCTTCAAACCAATGTGCCCTATGTTACTATGTATAGTGTTGGCATCTCACATAACGCTATGCTTTTCCACAGTACTTAGATAACTTCATACTTTCATAACACTTTCACTGGCTATCACATATATGGGACTCAATAAAGGTGAACATTGTCATCGCGTGAATAACAATACACAATGGGAATGTATGGGAAGTCCACACTTTCAATATGTAGATTCGCATTACTGTTTTGGGAGTCCCGATTAGCTGTTGTCGATCAAATTTACACCTGTCAAAATATTCCTGATTGGAATAACAGATGTTTATTGACATACTACGTGCTAACAGCAAATATGGCGTTTCTAGAGGACATTTTCAGGTAAATAATGTTATTTGATAGCAGATAAAACATTTAAGGGGGTTTTCCATTTGTAAATGAGCAAGCAGACTGAACTATTCTTCATGCTTGTTTAAAATATATTTAACTTTTAAATTATTTTAAAAAGACCTACTTCTACTACTAAACATAATAAATGCACGACTGATTTTTTGAGGCTTATAATATGTGTTTACTATAATATGTACAAGATATAAATAGCAATTAAATTAATCTAATAATCGTCGCCGGTCTACAACTTTCACTGTACTTTCCTGTTCAAATTTTATTTTTTAAACCTTACAACCAAACCATAAATATCCCAATTACCTACTCTGCTTCAAAAACATCCAAAAATATTCCTTAATTGGCAATTACTGTGACGTAACCCCAGCTCTTGACACCAGTAAACTTTTGAAAAAGGCTGGATTATATTGAAATAATTTCACAATGCACTTGATTCTTTAATCTCATTGACAGCGAAGGAAATCAGTTGCCGTGCAAGAGTCAACTTTCCTGTTACGTAGTGTAAATGACCTTTAGCTCTGATACTTTCTACATTTTTTCCTATTCCGATAACACGTGGGACGGGCAGAACATACATACTTCCTTAATAAGCTAACATTAAAAATCCACACTAAAAATAGTGTTTAAATTTCTTCGTTGAACGACACGTCCTTTGTTGTTTTAGTGGTTGTCTGGTGGAAATTACTTTGCAGTGCTGAACGTTATAAGGCTGCCAGTTGCTAAAATTATTGGATACACAAAGATGACTTTAGTTTTTTTATTTAAACAATGATAAATATGGACTTAAAATCTCCTAAACACAAAAAGCAAATCAATACCTTAAAATATTGCTTTGCTTCTTTGCGGTAGTTTTTTTATGAAAAACTAGTAATTAAATCATAAATATTATAACCCAATACAATATGCCAAGTTTATGTATGGACCAATAGCGGTTACAAAACAGTTGGGTTTGTTAGTGCTTTATATTGTTAAAAGTTAAATCACGATCTAGTTGACATTGAGGAGCATCGTATGTTATGGTAATATCAAGTAACTACATGAATACACATAACACAAAGTTAAAATTTAACCTTACATTATATTTCTACGATAAACGGGCTTAAAGTCACATCAAGCAATTAGTTCCGATATTTTTGGGGCAGCTTAGATTACATATTGTACCTTTCCTTGTGTAAAATCCTACTAAGGTTATAAATGTGAAAGTGTGTGAGGATATAATATGGATGTTTGTTTGTTATTCTTTCACGCAAAACGGCTGGACCGATTTAGTTAAAATTTTATATAAAGATTGGTAATCTCTGGAGTCTGGAGTAACATAGGATACTTTTTATTTCGGTATTCGGCCGGGAACGTGAACTGCGCGAGTCGCAGCTAGTAATTCATAAAATCACTACCGTAAATGAAGATTTTTTTTTCATAAATTTAAATTGTATCTATCTGTAAATTGTGAAGTGTATCTAAATAAGTTTTTTTATATAATCTCAACATTATCTTTTGGAACGTCAATCATTCAGTTTATTTTTAATAGGCAAATTACATTACCCTTACAAAAAAGCAATATATCTATATCTATATAATTCAAAGGTGACTGACTGACTGACATAGTGATTTATCAACGCACAGCCCAAACCACTGGACGGATCGGACTGAAATTTGCAGTGCATGTAGATGTTATGACGTAGGTATCCTCTAAGAAAGGAATTCCCGAAATTCCCGCGGGAACGGGAATAAGCGGGGAAAACCTTTTGTATGAAAAATCTAAACCGTTTTAGTTAGACGCTTGAAATTTGGCATGCAGATACCTTAGGAGTCTTAAAGGTTAGGTGCAACAGGATATTGTGAAATTCCCACGGGAACGGGAGTTAGTGGGAAAAATATTTGTATGAAAAAATCTAGGAAAAAATGATTATAAGGGATGGAAAAAGGGATGGTCAAAGTTTATATGAAAGTCCACGCGGACGGAGTCGCGGGCAACAGCTAGTACTTAATAATTTTCGCAATTTCTCATTGCAGTCAACAAAGTAGAAAACTCGCAGTTCTAGCTCAAAAAGGTTTTACTACGTAGAGAAAACTTTACGATGTTACGTACGCCAGTGTTGCTTTTATATCATATATTATCATATTTATTAATACATTTAAATAACAAATGACTTCTTCAACATATAATATATTAAAAAGAAAATATACTTTTGCCTTATAATATAACCTTTATGAAGTAATGCAGTTAAGTATGAAGTGTAAAAATTTTTTATATGTTCTCCTCAGTAGTGAAAAACTCATCGAAAATTGCCCATACAATTATTACTCGTTTATCACAGAAGCTTCTATTTCTCGCTAACGGGCGCAACACCAGGATAAAGCCTTAAAAAAACTTCAGCGTGGTACAAAGGTAATAATTCACGAAAATATTGTCGTCTATGCTGCTCCGGAATTATCATAAACTGCCCCCATTAAGCCATAAAACGATAAATATGTTGTAAAACCATAAACGGAAGCAGCGAGCCATGTCATAAATTTGCTGAAATTGGCGCACTTTGTAACAACTATCGTTACCCACTTACCAGTTATGCAATAAAGAGGACACTATATATTTAGGAAAGAAACGCTTAGCGATTCGCCACCCTTAGAGCAGAGGTCGTTGACAGAAACTTGAAAATATAAATACGATTATGGAAAAAGAAATGGGATTCGGGAGCGGTCCGTAATTTCGTAGCGGGGACCATTTTTGATAGAGAAAATCTAGGGATTCTCGAAAATATTTTTTCTTGTTATATATAAGAATCTTTTAAATGACTTTTACGGTTTTCCATACCATAATAAATTACAAAGGGACATTTCTGTCAGCGTAGCTAGAAACTGTTAATTACTAAATAAATAATTCATAATGTACGAAAGCTCTTCCATTTTTAAAATAACATTCTTAAATCGAAATTG
Organism: Eurema mandarina; assembly: GCA_018238005.1. Classification (NCBI taxonomy): domain Eukaryota; kingdom Metazoa; phylum Arthropoda; class Insecta; order Lepidoptera; family Pieridae; genus Eurema; species Eurema mandarina. Next base: position 19,343 of record DWAJ01000771.1, read on the forward strand.
ATTTCAAAAACATAGGAAATAATTAAAATCGACTGCCAATCTTAACGACTCTTACAATTAAAAAGTTTTAATCAATTTAATACGAGTCTCAACCTTCCCCTGCAGTAATCAATACTTGATAAACTCCCTGAATTTTTAACAATTGGTAATGAAATATCTAACAAGCTCACGAAGGTTATAAGAACCAGAGTTTAAATTGTTTTAAATTTGGCTGTTTGAATTCTTTATAAGTCTATATTTGTATAACATATCTCTAAGTTCTCAATAATTAGGAAATCACGTAAAATCTTGCGCCTACCTATAACTTTTAGCAATTTACTGATAGAATATAATTAATTCATATTTATAGATTTTCAGATGTATATTTTAGAAAAACACTTAAAGATATTTTATATTTCTTATCAAGAGAATTGCTATGAATGGCAATTCGACGTTCTAGATAAGGTAAAGTGCGTTGTAAAAATTTAACATCACTTCGAGCTTATGATGGATCGAGAGCATATTTTGTATAAACGTTTATCATATTTCATATCGCCAATAAAGCTTATATGTGAATATGGTATGCAACGTTAGCTACAGAAAAGAAACGAAAGATCATATATTTTTTATAGTACAGTTGAACTGGTTTTTTAAAGACATATTATTTTAAGATATATTAAGTGTATCTATACCTAAGCTTTGTCTCATGGTTGATCCGTTTAAAAATGTTCTGTTTTTATTAGTTAGTTTTATAAAAATGTCTTAAATGTAATGTAGATATCAATCAACATGACACGACCCTATAAAAGGTGTAAGACATATCTGTAGTAAAATCATCAAATCGATCGCTTTTCGCTTAATAAGTTTACGTTACATTTTCATTGGGCCTATGCATATGAGTAAATGTAAGTGTTATAAACATATTACATTGTTATCTTTAAAATACAAGTACATATATAAATATCAAAAAGCTCTCAACGTTCTAACTAGACTGTCGGCTTCGTTTAAAGCAGTCTTAATTTTATTATCGCGAAACGTAGTGTAGCGTCGTTGGAATATTCACTTATTCAATAAATTCTGAGTGAATCCTTTGTTATGTGAGAGGGAATTCATTAAGAAACTACATATCCCAAACCTGAAACTCTTTTGACACCTAAAGTATCTATATTTTCTTTAGATTTCTTAAAAGTAAGTTAATTATATGATTGTAGATAACAATATAAACTTTAGATTGTAATTACTCATCAACAATTTTGTAAATAATACACAAATAATAACCTTATTTCTAAGTGTATACAAAAAATAACCTAGCCATCATTATCTCCTTTATTAAGAAAAGCACAGCTACTTAACAGGAATTGAAGAAACTTGTATTACCTGAAACAAAACAAACACATAAGATAATATCTTTATTTCTACACTAAACGTTACACGTTTCATTAAGACATATTTATTTTGTATTTCGTTATGGCATATATATTTCGAACCGTATCTCACGTGTAAAGAAAATATTATGCTTACAAGTTATAAAAGTAGCGATTTTTATTACTGAATGTATTTAAATAAGCCATACAACGATGTACGCGTGCACAATAAACCGGCGATGCAAAATGAATCTCCTGACATTCTATTCATAGCAACAACGCATAATGCATATGTGTAGGATATAAAGTGACAGGCGTTAGAACGGACTATACACAATATATCACGTAAATTGCTTTTAAATACTCATCCATTAATTGTATGTTATTATTGTTATAAATACTATATTTTAATCAATAAGTGAATAAGTTAATTTTATAAGTTGATTTTCACACATTGATTTTAATGTAAAAGCTTGAAAAGTATTGCTATCACAGTGTATGTAAAATATCGCCATCGTTGTAATACTTAAATAATATTTATAAAACCAATGGAAATTTGATTTACATTAAAACTGTTTCAATATTTAATTGTAGAAGCACACTTGCCAGACTTTTTAAAATCGAGTTAGGTGTTTAAAAATTAAGGGCGTTAAGAAAAAAATTCTTAAAAAGCCATCAAAGTCTTAACTTGCGTTTAATTAAAGCCGTCGGAGGCTGGTCACGGGGTTGTCAAGGGGACGCGACGGCGGGTAGACGGAAAAATAATAACGATCAGAAGTCACAAGAAAAGAAAATCGGCCTTATCTTTGCGTCCGGCTTGCGTTTGGAATCGTTAAATTGGGTGCTACTTATTGTTCTATTTAATCAAAGTTTATTATAATATTATTCAAACTATGGATTGAAAACAACATAATGTAAGTACTTCACTTTAATTATTTCGTAGTACTATAAACTAATATCACGTTAGTGTACCTATGTATTGTAAGTTCTAACCTAACTATCTAAGGTATTTATTTTTAAGTGTGATAGAATTGGTTTCGGCGATGTCTGAATCCTTTCTTGACTAATCGCAGACTTTCAAACGACCTAAGTCTTAACTTAAGTTAGCAATTTATAGTTAAAATTTTAAGATACGTGATACGTTTACATTATATATGATACATATAATAAGCCTGTATTATACAAAGCTATTAGTATGTTTAAGAACACGTAATGTCACTCTCCAAATAGTTATCAGTATGATCGCTTTTTGTTTGACTTGGGTCGGAGAGCTGCGAGACTAATTGAAACAAATATTTGTGAGTGCAATCGTGTCGCTCTCAAGGAAATATAAATTGTATTTCTTTAGCAAAAGGTTTATTTTGGGCTATCATGCTTAATAGTTTCGAGTATGGATGACTCTGAATTGTACTTTGTAGACAATTTTTTATCCTTATTCCTAATAAGAACAAGTTTCATGCGTTAAAAATAAATATTTTCAAAAATGTAACAAGTTAACTATTTAACCAAAGCTTTAGGTTCTATTAATATTATTTTAGATAAGTATATAGAAATGAAACCTCTGAAATAAGTCACTCAACGCATAAATAAAATTTGCGATGGTCGTCATCGTATCCTATGAACGTACTTAAATATGAGCGCCATTAAAGAGCCTATTCATAATCAATCAGCTTCAGCAGTTACAAGTGGTATTTAGATAAATCACGACCCAATTCCTCTGCTCAAAATTGCTTTAATTGAACTCAATCAGAACTCATCTACACGAATTGGCATTGCTTTTACGTGGTTTATCCGCAGAAGCAAACGGTTATGGAAACATCTTATAGACTTATCAAATCTTGATGTTTTTTAATAATTCGATTTAACCTGATATGTATATTGAAATCTATAATGACTATGACACTGGTCTTATATGTCGAATTTTAGTACGTTTGAGTTTTAAATAGCTGCCCTGGGGGAATGCCCTTTTTGTAGTGGGGTAATCCTCTTTAAATACCCATATACCTCGAGGAAAGAACCATGGGTTGTGTCGAACTAGTACCGACCAAAACCCTACTGTGTTTCGTCTTACTGCAGCAGGTGGGGGTTACGGGAAATTACGCAGGCTAGGAAAGGAAAATGTATTGCTATACATACATGATACATAAATATTCTCCACGTAGTAATTAATGGATTATTATAGAATATTCTAAACATCTATGAATATTAAAAAAATTGAGAATTAAAAATAATATGACATAGTGATGTAGCAGTTTTTAATACGAGCCCTTCTCCACAGATTTATTCACTGGTATTTTAGAAAGTTCAACTTTAACATAAGTCAAGCCATACATTGAGGAAATGTTCATGAGGTGGAAGTCGAGTTGACAAGTGGCTGCTAATGAGTGTGCTTTTAATGAGACGTATACCAATGTAAGCGAAACAATTTGAAAAGTTTAGTTTTCATCCTTATGTTATATTTAGGTCGATACACTGTAAGCATGAGAAGTGTCTATTAAATATCAGTACCTATAGAAAAAAATAGTTTTAAATTACATTTATATATTTCTTACTTTGCTTTTTATGCTATACATGTTTATATTGTTAATACTGCTATTCTGTGACAATGTGTGTGTTAAAAATAAAACTTATGCTTAAGAATATAATTTTAAACATAGACTGTTATTTCTAATGAAAGTAAATAGTAATCGTACTTCCTACGTATACTTATCTTACTAAGAAAAAAAACTACTTCTTATTTCGCAATACATATAAACAGTCTATCCCTAACCGGAGAATTGCATAATAGAGGCGACTAGGCGAGCACAACTATTCAGAACAATCCAATTATTTAGACAGACTTAGGTACAACTTGAGACAGGTAACCGAGTGTCTCTAAACACTACCGGGACACTAAACTGTCTATAACGTGTTTAGTTGTTTGTCAACTAGAACTCAATTCATCGAGTATCAAACCTTAGTAAATTATATAAAAACGAAATTCAAATTATTTTCCATATTTGAATTTTAAACGGCGTTTCTTTTAATATAACCTTCATTGAATATTTCTTTATAGTCTATAACATAAAGAGCGATTTAAAAATAAAACTGTTTAAAACTTTTCACTTAATTATCTATTAATTACTAAATGTTAACTTTTATATTACAAAGTAATTCATAAGAAGAAAATACCTATTTCATGCAGACTATTAAGACTATAACTAATTGCAACAGCACCCTTAATTGAATACCTCAGCTTCTCTGTTTAATATTCATAACACATTTATATGACGACTGCATAATAAACGTTAGTCGAAGGTAAATTTATAGACGAGAACTTAAATACTTGTGTATGCTAATTTGTCTTTCATACTGCTAGACTGTTTAGTCTGTATCGCTTTAATTTAGAGCTTTGCTCGTTGTATGATCGTTTAGAAATACATTTCATTAAATAGTTTATATTCTTGTTATGAATAAAGTTGCCTACACTCCCGAGAGAGATTTAATGAATTTATTTAATGTTTTTCAGAGCGATGGTGTGTGTCTGCATACTACTATAGTGAAGATTATCGTCGGAAAATAAGATTGTTTCCACTCACTATCAAATGTAAGTATTGTTTGATAAGTTACTTTTTGATTAATTTTACACTAACATCGCCATATGGTTGTGCTCACGTAATTAGATTTTGCATATGATACAAGGTCTGTTGTAATAATCCTCATATTTATTTGCAAAATTATTGCTAGTAAGGTTTTATTGTCTCCATACAATAATATAAAGGCTAGAACTTGACACGTGACTATTAATTAAAATTAGCATTCTAGTTGTTTCAAAATCGGGACTTTAATTTAACGATTAATACGTGGGTGTTGATTGCCAGGTCTGCAAGCCTAACACACACACACACACACACTGTATATACATATTTATAAAGTAAACAAAAAGCTACAAAAATTATTGTAAATAAAGAAAGAGAGTAACATTGCTTTTGCCAGCAACATCCTCGGGGATGTTGTAATTTGAGTCACAGAATTTTTAATCAAGATATTTTTAAGAATCCTGTTAATTTAAAAGTAGGTAAATGTTTATAATAAATCAAATCAATGGATGTTAAGAAAGGGTTCATTATTCATAATGTAAATAATTCATAATTCATAGAAGTGTGGGTAGTATATTTTCACGTATCTTATTTATTCTAGAGTCATGCTATATGAAAGATAATTTTCCGTTTAATATATTTCCAGTAACTTTGCGTAAAATTTATCATACTTTTTTAAATCGAAAGTTTGTCCTGTTAAAAAGTAAGTAATGTTATATTCTGATCCCCGATTTTTGCGCATTTACTTCAAAGGACGATTTACATATATTGGAGTTTATCAAATCCTAATAAAGAGAATCGAACCAATATACTCGATTCAGATCTGCAAATATTTGGAACGGTTCCATAGCTTCAATTTGTAAATATTTGAGTAAATCCTCTTGGTCTATTTATTTAGCATTTGTAAATTTCAGGATTGCCTCTGCTGTATTTAACATCTGTTACCGTTTTATTATTTTACAGTGCAGTTAATTTGAGACTTAAAATATAAAAAGCTCCTCTCATGTATACTTAAATCATAAACAACGCACAATAGTAGTTCTAAACTTATTAAAATTGCTTTTATAAATTAATTTATATCTACAAAAGTATAACCATAGTTGACAGAAAAACAATATTTTATTATTTCCTATTTTTAATTAAACTATTACTCTATTCTATATTACGTAAGACCTATTTTATCGTGGTTACATTATGACTGTTTAACTCAGGACACAGGACGGCTTTAATAACTCTTTGTTATAATAGTAAACACGAGATAGGTATGCATCCGCGCCAAATGTTTGGCTTTATAATAAACTCGGTATGCTGCGGTTATGCGACTCGGGGCAGTGCGGTATGCGATGTCCATGGAATTTATATTACAAATAAACTATGCAATTAAATTATAGTACCTTTCATATGACGATAGTTTTCAGAACTATACATAACAATATTAAGACATTAATTTAAAAACAAACGACTGTTTATCTGTAGCTAAATACAATTCTATTCGACCGAGATTTCTACTGAATGAATTAGCCGTAAAAATACTTAAGGAACGATATAACCGGTCAATTCTATTTAGCAAACAGTAAGCCTATAAAAATATATCGTCATAAAGACTCATGAATAAATAAAACTTGTTCAACCTATTTCTTAGTACCTTTATAGAAGAGGGAAATGCCTTTCTTTTAAGTCGCAAGCTTCGTTTTTGCATTGCGACAAATAGGTAGAAGTGCTTTCCAATTACTAAAAGAAGTGTGTATTCACTTAATCGGATGCATTACTTTTTATCTTGTTTATGGAAAATCGTTTGCTATGCGAGATATCTTTTTTAATCTTAAATTCTAAAAACCAGGCAGTTAGTATTTTTATGGTATAGGCTTTATTTAAGTATTCTTAAACTAATTTTAATTAAAGGTCGGTAACCCACTCTAGAGCTGTGTGCCCTGAGAGTGTTCAAGGGCGGCGATGACCACTTACCATCAGGTGGTTGATGGCTCGCTTGCTCGTTTACCCCTTATGTTATATAAAAAAATAATTTTATTTAAAATATAATAAGAAGGGAAAAAATAGCCTTTCATTACTTAGTAGTAGAACTTTATTTAATTTCGAAACACAGACAGGACAAACTATGCTAAGAGAAACGAACAATACCGCACTGTTTCACAGTTTTAATGGACCGCTTTAAACTTATCCATTGTCTTGTAGTTTCGAATTATTTATATGTTTATTATACTATCTTTATATGTGCAAATGTACTAGCAAATGTTGCAATCTGAGCGGTAAATTGGTACCGATTAAATTAAATTGTTGTTCTATTTAATTTTAACGGTGTAATTTCTAGAAGAAAGGAAATAGAAATCAAAATCATCGGTAAAATCGAAGTATACAAAATAAGTTTGAGGAATATAACTAAAATAGATATAAATAATAAGATAGATAAGATAATAACACTATTACACTTACTATATCACACTTACTATATTACACTAGCTGTACCTCGAAATGATCGTATCACCTTCGAGGGAAATTCGTAACTTCATAGATTTATATAAAATATTCTATAGCACCCTGAAGTAGTTAAGATTAGCATTTTCAAACACGCTATTTTAATATTTTTTATATATTTTTAAATATATGTAAAAATTGCTTTGTCTATTTATAAAAAATATTTTAAATTCAATATTATCAATCAATATTATATACTATATAAGTTAGAGAATAAAATTACTCAACGAATAAATTTTAACTAGTATTATAATGTGTCGGTCACTTTGATAAGTATCGTACACCTGGTACCAACTATCTATCTGAACAAGAACTGTCTCTAGAGCCGTGTTACTGACAAATACAAACAGGACTTATCTACTACATCGGTTTTATGTTACAAATTACAATATTTGAAAGTTGTTAGCAGAGATATGAATGAGGTTGACTTTATATTTGCAGACAGAGGTTGTTTGGATTTCCAAACAAATTGACTGACTTGAATATTTTTTACATATATTTATATTAACTATGTTTTAGGTAAATAAGAATCATCAATTTGTGATGTTATTTTTCTATCTTTTAATATACTTATCTACTTAAAAGTGCGTTCCCTAAATTCTTTAAAGACATTTTCTTTTCATGTTTATATATAAACTAGCTGTTGCCCGCGACTCCGTCCGCGTGGACTTTCATATAAACTTTGATCCCACCTCCTTCCCCCTTATAACCCTTTTTTTCAGTTAAAAAGTAGCCTATGTTTTAAGTTAGGCTCTAGACCAACTGTGTATCAAATTTCATTACAATCGGTTCAGCGGTTTGGCTGTGAAAGGGTAAAATTATAGAAAGTTTCAACCCCTCGCGCAACTTTTTGGTGGTTGATTAAAAAAAGTAGCCTATGTCCTTCCCCAGGCTCTAAACCATCTATGTACCAAATTTCGTTCTAATCGGTTCAGTAGTTTTAGTGTGATGGAAAGACAGACAGAGTTACTTTCGCATGTATAATATTACTATGGATGATAATGTAACTATTTCCTGTTTATTTTAAACTAGCCACGCCCCGCGGTTTTACCAGCATTTATGCATTATATACACATAAACACATGAATCACTCTATCTGATAAAAAAACCGCATGAAAATCTTAATAATCAGTCAGAATCTAGTTATCTAACACTTTTTTCTATTTGTTTCAATTCGGACTATCCCTAGTCTATTATTATTTCTACTTAGTACAAATAGTCTGTAAGATGTAAATGTAATATAGGGTATAGGTCACCTCACGAATCTTTAGCGCTGAACGAAACCTGCGCAGAAGTCAAAAATAAGATATCGAGGGGACGGAAAGGCGCGCGTGGCGCGTGATCGCCGGGTGCGCGAGCGTTGATTGGTTCCCACAGTCGTGTTGTCTTTCTCGCCCCACTACGTCAATTACG
>DWAJ01000772.1:0-28160 GCA_018238005.1 Eurema mandarina
ACTCAAAGTGGGGAGCGTCGGTGTAGTGCACCCCTGCCCGGAGTTGGGCTTTATAGCAAAGTTCCGGGTAGCACTGCACTGGTTATGGGCTGGCGTTACTTTTACCATCAGGAGTGCGTCCAGCTCGTCTCCCCTCTTCATAGTATAAAAAAAATCGTATAAAAAAATAATAGAATTGCATTTTTATATTGAAAACAAAACACGCTGGACAAATTACATACATACTGTATATAGCATAGTATGTATAGAAATAATATACCAAGAACTATTGGGGCCTAACGGCCGGTCAGTTAGTTTAACTGGTCAATTACCCTTTCCTTCATAGGAATGGTTACATCCCCTTTCTTCACACTATATAGGGGAAATTAGTCAGATATAAAATATTAGCTGTATTCAGATAAATAAATGAACCCAATTCTTTTTGGCTTCTATAACTTAAAAAAAGTAAAACCGACTTCATGATAATACCTATTCAACAATAAAATAATCGTTCAAATTGGTTCATAATCGGCGGAGATATTGCGTAAAAAAAGTTCATTCCCAATTTTCCACCCTTAGGGGTTGTTTTTTATTATTAAATTTAAATGGGACCACCCTTGAGGTATAACTTATACGCCGAAAAAAAATTTTTTCAAATCGATTAATAATTAATTGGCGCAGTTATCGCGTAACAAACAGAAAAAAAATACGGGTCGAATTGAGAACCTCCTCCTTTTTGACGTCGGTTGAAAGAAGAAAATCATTTTTCAAGCTACAGATAACAGCTCAGTTATAAAACAATAAATAAAAGTCGCGGGAACAAATTAAAATAGTATTACTCGGAGATGCCAAGTCGTTACAATATATTTCGAGTTACAGAGAGACATTTACATAAAATTTTGCAGAACTCATAAGTCGTTATTCGAATGAGTTTCCAAAGTTTTATCAATGAATGATTTGAATTAGAAATTCGAATTTTCATTGTTCTCGTGTTTTAATGTTTTTGATTCGGCATTTTGATATTTAAATTAACAACTGTCTCAATGTAAATATGTATGCATTCATTGGACTTTACTTCGCTTGACTGTATGGAACAATATTATTTCCTTCTTTAAGTAAAAAAAGCTTATAATACTACATTACTATGATTTACTAATCATCGTAATTTTAGGATGACTAAGTAAAAAAAGAATATATTCAGTTAAATTGAGAAATCTACTTTTGAAGTCTCTTAAAATTTATAAGCATCCATTCTTTATTGATGCGTATAACACATTTACACATCAGTGTAGGTAAAAAAATTATTAACGACATCATGTTGAATGTTTTAAATTGTTCTAGTCAACATACAGTGACGTCATCATTTCAAATTAGCTCCGGTATTAAATTCAAAGAATAATCATAATCCATCTTCAGCTGATAGTTTAATTTGTAAACTAGATTCTCAGAACCGAGAAGTCTTTAGCCTTTGCTAACATTTACCTTCCTAAGAATTTCTTAAGTGTATTTAAAGTGTAACGACGCTAATACAATTATAGTAATTACACTAAAGTTACCTTTGAACGTGTAAAGCTACATTTCGTATTCTAAATTCAAATATGTTTAATGCTAGCTGTGTTTCAAGGTTTCGCCTGCATAAAGACTTTTTTGTTTTTATTTTCTAAAGTATGTAAAGGCGATTTTAATAGAATAATAGCTAGTACCTTCTACTATCTTTGAACTTAATAAAATAAGAAATAGACATGTTACGAATTTCATAGTTTTTAATATCCATGTTACGTCATTATAAAAAAACTTTCCGATTTCCTTATATTAAAGCCGTCTCTGGAGCTGATAAGTTTAATCACACAAATTCCTTCATAAATGAAAATTTAAAATTTGACCCGAGAGAGTCGAGTTTTAAATTATTTATTTATAATTTTTAAATGTGTTAAATATAAATTAACTGTTCAACTAATATGGCTTACCCAGAACAAAAAAACGGGAAACATCTTGTCTACTGATTACTGACTTATTGACATTGTTGCTAAAAGCACAATGCCTTTGTACTGAATTTTATAGTTTATAGCTTGCAAGGCCATAAAGTGGGGCGATATTTGTTCACAAAATATTTGCAGTAAACCGCCTTTTACAGACTCTTTTTACGAGATAACGAAAACTGGCAACATTTTGAACGAAACACGTTATCGGTTATCCGTCTTGTACGAAATTAAAAAAGTGAATGACATCTGTCAATTTGCCGCCATGTTGCAAATTTGCGCGCCCATTCTCTTACTTCAATGGAATGAAATAATAGTATTAGTCTATGATATAAATTTCTAAGAATGTCTGGTTTAAGTTTAACAATGATTTAATGAAGTCTGTGCTGTTCATTTAAAATTAAATTTATGCTATCAGATAATGAGAATGATATAATAGTTTGCTAAAATATATTAATGCGATTTTCAGTAGAAATTAGAGCTAAAATATGTATTATTTACTAGATGTTGCCCGCGACTTCGTCCGCATAGACTTTCATATAAAATTTGAAACCCCCCTTCCTCCACTTATAACCCTTTTTTTTTCAATTAAAAAGTAGCCTATTTTTTTAAGGTTCTATAGACCATATGTGTACCAACTTAACGTAACAATCGGCTCAGTAGTTTTGGCATGAAAGCGTAACAGACAGACAGACAGAGTTACTTTCGCATTTATAATATTAGTATGAATTCTATAGTATTCAAATAAATAAATAACCACTACAGTTACTGTATACGAATATCTGTGTTTTTTAAATTGTAAGAGGTAATATCGGGATCTACTGAACCGATTTTAAAATTTCTTTTACCAATACAAATCCACATTATTGTAAAGTGTCATAGGCTATATAAAAAACCGAAAAAGATAATTAACATTATGCCCAACATATTGGGGCCGGTCAGCTAGTCAATTATATTAAAACAATTTAAATGTCTATCCTTCGTACCTACTCAAAATAAATGAATCAAAAATACTTAATTTATAAATACTAACTGTACCTAACTATCAGAGTTTCTTGCCGGTTCTTCTCTGTAGAAACTGCCTTCCGAACCAGTGGTAACTGTTTAGTTTAGTTTAGTAGTAGTGACTCAGAACGGGCAAGAAACTCTTACAGTTAAGGCAAAAGTTTAGTGTATGTACAATGTCTTTAGTTCTTACGTCATAGTTCATACAAAGATAAAATCCACCGGTCAATGACCCCCACTTATTACCTAAGTCTCGTTCTCCGCTAACATTTATCATTGCCTAGCTTCTCAAGCCGGTAATCCCACACAGTGTCGACTCCAATTACGATAAAAACGTCTTAATGAATTTAATCTTTGTTCTTTACTTCGGTTTATTCACCGCAGAACATTCTAGACCAGGGTTTCTTAAGATTTCTAGATATATTGGACGTAATAATATAAATACAAAGTTTTAAAAGATATATAATATGGAAGTGGGTATGTGTAATGGATATGCGCATTATTTATTGTTATTGAATAAAATAAATAAATAAATATTTCAGGACATTTATACACAGCGCCATCTAATCCCAAGCTAAGCAGAACTTGTGTTATGGCAACAATATAACGGAATAAATTACATATACAAACTTTTCTTTTGTACATACATACAATACATAGCAACACCCAGACCCCAGATAAATACAAATGTAAATAACAACAACAACACGTTTCCGGAGAAAGAGATAAATGGTAAACCAACAAGAAGAAAAGAGATAGTTAGTTCTGTCAGTTGCGCGTGAGTGCACCAGCAACCAAGGGATGTTTTTCCGTCTTAAAAATTTGCTTATCAATTTAATATAATATTATTGGTAGTTAGTTAAACATAAGAATAACTTTTATTAGGTCAAATGGCGAACTTTAAATAACATATATAAGACTGCGTATCTTTTCTTAAAATTTAACTAACACTAAACATTTTAAGTAAAGATACATTACTTAGTGTTAACAAACCTCTAGACATTAATTAATAGACCTCTATATAAGAAACCCTGTTAAAAATCTTCAGCCTTTTAGTTTCAATATAAAAAGGGTCTTTAACAACTTGCATTGTTTGAATAATGTTCGCTAAGAATTAGTATTTTTAACTTAGTAAGAACAAGTTTGGGCCGTCGTTCGTCTGGGCCGAATTCGATGCTATTGTTTGGTTTAGACAGCTTTTGCAAAAAATATTACGGGGAGGGGGGTTTTCTGTATGAGGTAACTTATACACATAAACCTTCAATACCTTCTTGAATAACTAGCTGCTTAAAAAATCGCATGGAAATCGGTTGAGTAGTTTTAAAGATTTAAGCTTACATATGGACAGACAGAAGACAACGACTTTTTTACTATACTAGCTGTTGCCCGCGACTCCGTCCGCGTGGACTTTCATGTAGACTTTGACCCCCCCTTACCCTTTTATAACCTTTTTTTCCAGTTAAAAAGTAGCCTATGTTACTCTCCATCTTTTCCAACTAACTGTATGCCAAAAATCAGGTCGATTGATTTCTTAGCTACGGCGTGAAGGAAGGACAATCAAACAAACAAACACACTTTCACATTTATAATATTAGTATGGATAACGACAAGTAAATTATCGTTCAATTAGGTTGTTAAATTGTATTATTCTTATTACATAGCAATGTATTTGAGTCAGAAATACAATTATATTAATATAGGTACGTTGAAACCTAATATCGTTTTCGACGCTACTAATTTGTGTTCTATCAATTGTTGCGCGTCATTATTGTTATACTACGAGTAATATCGCTATTTGAATATGAATTAGGTTAAATTATTAGATCTTGATAAATTTAAACTAAAACGTCGGCTACACATTCGTGAGATCCTTGCTAGGGCTCTCGAATGTGTAGCTAGTGCCTATAGGCAGTGCTAGGGCAAAGGTGGTTATCAGTTTTGCTCGTTTTTACGCTTTTAAAATTAAAAAGAAAGAATGCTTTGTATACGTAAAATCATTATCGGCGTTGGTTACACACATAGGTATATACATTATAAATACACTAAAAGAATCACAAAGTACTATCGTTATTAGTATAGATGGAAAAAGTGCTAGAATGTTCTATATTTTTTAGTGATTCTTTTTGTTTTGAGTTAGAGAAATTTTAAATATATATAACTTTTAAAAGAGTGATTTTAAGAGAATCTTCAAAGTTCAAGTCATTTAACTAGGCTATATATAGTGTAAGTTTTTAATAGTCATAGTATTAATTATTAAACAATATTGTACCAACTGTTCGGATACTTATTTTTTAAAAAGAAGAACCGTTAAGAGTTCTTTTTTCTCTACTCTACTTCTCTGTTGAGCACTCGTATCATAGTGTACACACGGATATCTGATATTTAAAATCAAATTTTTAACGAACATAATACATAATTAATTACGTACCTACATTGCTAGATGATAAAATCTTAGTCGCAAAACTAAAGTAAACTTTTAAAATATAAAACCAACAGATAATCACGAAAATCAATAGCAGCATTAAAACGAAATTTACACTCTCCGCTTCAAACTAACGATAAAACACAAAAGAAACAATCATGCCGCCCCAATTCACAAATACTTGAAAGAATTCCTCGTGGAAAATTCTACGAAATTCGTACTATACTACCACTAAAGAGGTTAGGTTTTATTTCGTGATTTTAAAACGACTATATCAATAACTAGGTGACCCGTGCCCACTTCGTTGGGCATAATGTTAATTATCCTTTTCGGTATTTATATATCCTCATAGGTTACTCTCAGCAATAATATTATGGCTTTCTATTAGTGAAAGAATTTTTAAACTCGGTTCAGTTGATCCCAAGATTACCCCTTTCAATTTAACAAACGAACAAACTTTACTTCTTTATAATATTAGTATAGATTAGTTATTTCTTTATTTAAATAATTGTCATAGAATAAATAACGATTTAATTATACAAATGACTAAATAAAGTATTATATATTAACCTTTCGAATTTTGTAGCTGAATATTATATATTAAAGGTATATTATAAGATTCCTAGTTTTTATTAATTTAAAAATCATTGGTATTATTTTTACATTGGACGTTCACATCATAATATAGTGTTGTAAAGCTATTTCGAAACAGATTTTTCGTTTCTTTTTAACCTCACTGCCATTTTTAAATAAGAAGTTTTATAAAGCTCCGTAAATGTATTCTACCCTTTGTAAGCGACGTGCCTACAATTTAAGGCTTTTGAACAACGTGATATCGAACTTTTATTATGATAGGTCATTAATATACGGAGTATTTTTAGGTAACGCGCACTTTCTTAAGGTAGTTTTATGATAAAGGAAGTACAGAGCAGTGTTTATACGAAAAATATTTGTTTTATGTGAAAAATACGAATGATTGTTTTTATAATAATATATACTAGCGACCAGCCCCAGCTTCGCACGAATATTTTATGCATTATTGTACATATAAACCTTCCTATTGAATCACTCTATCTATAAAAAAAAACAGTTGCGTAGTTTTATAGATATAAACATACAAAGAGAAAGACAGAAGTAAGCGCCTATGTATACATATAGATATCTATATAGGTAATATACGCGCCATTTTACTGCGGAAAACTATACAATTTATTTCCCTAATACACCGCAGGTTTATAAGCTACGCATAGTATACATGTTAGTCTAGGAAAAACCTCATTTCGATCGCCAAGGCCGATTTCAGGGGTACAAGAGCTATAAATCTTTTTCACTGCACTTCTGGGAATAGCAACTATCATGAATAATTGGTAGGAAACACAATGCTACAAATATACTGCTAGACGTTTCTCGAATTTGCTTTCCTTCTAAGAAAATTTGTAATAGACTTCAGCTCACGTTATAAGAGTAATATTATATCAATATCAATATCAATCAATACATATATTAAAAACGTAACGAGTCGCTGTCTGTACATGGAAGATATATGAGAAAAAATATTATAGGAGACCTTTATCAATGCAATAGAACCCAAAACAATGATTTTTGGAATTTTTGTCTGTTTGTCTGTTTGTTTGTGCACGCTAATCTCAGAAACAGCTTATCCTATCTAGATGAGGTTTTCAATTATGTTGGTTCATGTCAATCAGTTGATAAATAAAAAAGTTATGGCAATTTAAAGAACCGCGTTGAACTTGCTGAACGTTTGTTGGCGCGGGTTAGGCATTTTCAAAAATGCTGCCCAGTCACTTTTCTACGCGGGCGAAGTCGCTGGCACAGCTATTATTATAATATATCGCTTAACAAGTCCATCTCAATACGAGAAATATGAACATGACGTCTTGCTATTTTTAATTAAATTTTTCAATTTTAATTTACTTATGTCCTAATTGTTGTTTTATTCAATCACAAAGACTTGTATGGACCATATTATTTATTTATAGTATGGTAAGTTTTTACTAAGGAAAGCTAAGGGGTATTGTTTGTTTTCAATCAACAATTTTTTATAAGAGCATACGAAAGCAATTTATTAAATTTCTGACTACAATGCAGTTAAGGGAGTCTATATATATGAAGAATGAATATATGGCATCGCACCTGAATCTGCACCGGCAGCTTTTCCTCATCGCACATGACGTTGACGCATCGCGCTTGGCTCTGCTCCTTCTCTTCCCTTGCCTCCCTCCCCTCCCTTCCCTCGGGCACCTCCGGGCTAGGAGGGTAGGGGGATGTGCGCGGGGGAGACGCGGTCTCGCGTATCGCTTGGCTGCGCACGAGTTGTTTCGATTTGAAGCTCTGAAATATTGATGTAAAAAATTAATTTATATTTAAAGTGAACTAGAAGAAGGCTAACTCTAGAAGCACTGGTGTTATTTAAAGAAGATAATAATTAACTTTGCACATATAAGACTAATCTGATGATGCTCCTGATAATAACTATTGATCAGCAAATTGGAATAAGAGTTAGCATCAGTTTTCAAACATAAACTAATCATGAATTTTTCCTTCTTTTTTGAAATCGGTTAAAAGCATAAAACAATACTGAGCACAAGGATTTAGATTAATAAAAGTAAATAGAGTAACGCATTTCTTATTAAAAGTGAAACGAAAAGTACTTTTTTGTAAAGGTATTTGAATTTGAATAAATAAATACCCTATTTCTAGTAAGCTGTCCATCTTCGCTAGGACAGTTCTTCTCGACATCATTATTCTCCATTTTTATATATTTCACTGAAAAACAAATTTAATAATAATTAATAGATGATAATATATTTACATGTGTAAACATTGTTTTAGATAAAGATCTGTCAAGCTAAAATTTCTGAATGATTTTGGCTTAAATTTGCCATGCGGGTAGATAAGTTCTTGGAATAGCACAAAGGATATCTTTCATCCCAGGAATGATACGAGAGAAGACAGTTTATTTGGTAACTTTTCAATTTCACTGTCACAGAGTTTATCGCTCACACTGTGTACAGAGTATTGGAACTATCAATATTGGATCTAGAAAGCTTGGCTATCGTTCTCTCTCCACTGGTAAACCTGGTCACCGTAACATTTAACCGGGGGTAGGTCTCTTTGGCAGGAGACCGACTGGTTGGGTACCCCCACAGTACCAGGCATTCTACCGCCTGAACAGTGATGCGAAAATGTCTCTGTGCTCCGGTCTGAAGGGCACTGTAGCCAGCGAATTTACTGGGCTAATGAGTCTCAACATCGTATGACTCAAAGTGAGGAGCGTCGGTGTAGTGCACCCCTGCCCGGCTTTATAGTAAAGTTCCGGGTAGCATTGCATTGGCTATGGGCTGGCGTTACTCTTACCATCAGGAGTGCGTCCAGCTCGTCCCCCCTCTTCATATTATAAAAAAAAACATGTCTTCAAGGCACAAAGCACAGTGCACTCACCTCAATAAACCTCGCTCACACTATGTACAGAGTATTGGACCTATCGGAAGGCTACGCGACTAGTTAAAGCTTCACTTTCGTTCCCCGCCAGGTAAGCTCGGTCAGTGCATCGGGCTGCGGGGTGGCATGCTCGTCAAGCGCTCTTCAGTCTGCGCTTCTTGACGACGCTCGGCGCCATTAATCTGAAGCGATACAGGATAGATATTAATCCTACTAATATTATAAGACGTCAGATTTGTGAGCACGTATACAGGTATAGGTCACGAATGTTTAGCGCTGGACGAGAATAGCTGCGCATCGGTGGAATCGCGCTCGTAATTGACGTATTGGTGCGAGAAAGACAACACGACTGGGGAACCAATCAACGCTCGCGCACCCGCGCGCCTTGCCGTCACCTCGATACCTTATTTTTGACTTCTGCGCAGGTTTAGTTCAGCGCTAAAGATTCGTGACGCGACCTATACGTTGGAACTTTTTTACGCGAAAACTACTCAATATATTTGGCAGAAGTCTGGCATACATAGGCTACTTTGTATCACGGTATTCACATAGGAATGAAAACTACACCAGTAAAACCGGAGTCCGCGGCTGGATTACATATCCCTTTCTTCCGATTTAAGTATGAAGGCCTATAAGAATACTGTAAATCGCACATCTAGTTCTTAAAAGTCATAAATGTCCAAAAACCCAAAATTGAGTTAACACTGTCAAAACTTCCTTTTAATGTGAATGCATTGAGTGCTTAAAAACATATTTTTTAATTCAACAACTATACATTAGAGAGCGCCATTGTCATTATAGTTTTCAGTGCAAAGTTATGACGAAAAAATCTTTAATACGCACTAGTGAAAAAAATTAGATAAAGACATTTATGACTTTATAAAACTAGATGTGCAAAACTTTCGTGAAGACAATAATAATAATAAATATTTTCAGGACATTTATACACAGCGCCATCTAGTTCCACGCTAAGCCGAAGCTTGTGTTATGGCAACTAGATAACGGAATAAATCACATATACATACTTTTTCTTTTGTAAATACATACAATACATAAAAACACCCAGACCCCAGAAAAATACAAATATAAATTACAAATATATATTTCCGGTGTGGGGATCGAAGCCACGACCCTTCGCGCAGAAAGCAGTTGTGATACCACTGCGCCAAGCGGTCGTCAAGATCTTCACATTAACAAACCTATCAAATTAGTAAGGCTCAGGAATACTTTTTACAATACGTCTGATTCATTAGCCATGAAAAACTATTTACCGGTCTACTTCGACCTATCAGCAAGTCTCTACCATACTCCTTTATCCAGGAGAATTACTTCATTTCATTGCCGTTCGTGTGCAATATTTGCAACAGACACAAACAAACGCCAGGGAAACGATATATCACAGTTATCACTCTAGACACGGCATGGTATAATTTAAACGTTTCCATTGATAGCAAAAAATTAAACAAATATATTTATAACATTCAAGTGTAAGGCGAAATAAGGTAAGTGCATACATAATCTATATATTATAAAAGAAAGTCGTGTTAGTTACACCATTTATAACTCGATAACGGCTCAACTGATTTGGCTGAAAATTGGTGGGGATGTAGCTTATAACCAGGAGAAGGACATAGGATACTTTTTATCCAGTTTCCAGGGGAATAATTTTTTATGAAAGTAAATGAGTCGCGGGCAACAGCTAGTTTGTAATACAAGAAAATGAAATAGTTCCTTATTTTCGAGATATGTCGATATTATATTATAATTTGATAAGATCATGATATTATAAATAGGTAAAACGACATTATACCCATATTTTATTGTATAGTTTTTTTTTTAAATTCTATCCTTTTCCTTTGCTGGCATAATGGATAAGTTACATTTATCAATTTTTGAATAAAGTTTCTTATTTTCCTTATTTACATTTTATTTTTTACCATGATGATTAATGCGTGAGGAGGCTATTTCGCGCTAAGTAATTACATCCATAGAGTATTAATAACCTCATTAACAGCACTGGCGCAGCCTTCAACAATGCAGTATTAATATGTAGCGTCTTGGAATCTTGAAATTGTGCCGTGTACGAGTACGCTACCTCAACATAATTTACTCCGACATCTACCAAGTTGTTAAGTTTCATTAGCACAACTTCTAGCGCACTTGAAATATTCAATAGTTTCACTATGTATGCTAATGCTTATAACCTTATTTAAAGGACTTAACTTGCAGTTATGGACCAAGGACCTAAGAATTATGCAATCTTTACTTAGAACTATAATCGTAGTTTTGATAGTAACATATAGTTTATAAGTATTGTAGAAGTATTTGGAAATATCTATATCTATATCTATATCTATATCTATATATCTATACATTACTAATATATAAAGCTGAAGAGTTTGTTTGTTTGTTTGTTTGTTTGAACGCGCTAATCTTAGGATCTACTGGTTCGAATTGAAAAATTCTTTTTTATTGAATTGACCATTTATCGAGGAAGGCTTTAGACTACATAACATCACGCTGCGACTAATAGGAGCGAAGGTATAACGGAAAATATGGAAAAAAACGGGGAAAATTATTCATCTTTGAGGGCTTCCTTTGCGTGCTCTGCGAAAACGGTTCAAGATACAAAAATAATATGTATAAAAGAATTATTCCTCTTTAAATTATCTAAAAAAAGTCCGCGACAGTATATGTCTATCTTCTAAGATTGACTCACTATAACATAATAATAGAAATAGATCCGACGGAGACGAAGTCGCGAGCAACAGCTAGTTATATTATATATAGTGTGTAAGAGGGGTTGATAAGAAAATTCATAAGACACCAAATCATTTTTAGTACCGTAAAAGTATAGTTAGTAGCTACGAAAGAATTCGAAAATATTATTACACAAACTAATGCAGAAGGAGACGATTAATTTCTTTCAAATATAAATTATATGTATTTTAGCCAAATATATTAAAAATAGTAAATTACGAGTTAAGGCAGACATGATAAATGAAAATGTAGACAGAGGCAGTGGATGTGGCTGTAAATTAGAGCCGTAATGAACCATTAGCTAGGAATTAGCGAATAACATGGCGGCCTAATGCGACGGTATAGTGCCTCCTGATAAGTACTGGCTTAATCCGGATTTTAAATGAAATATTTATAATAACAACAAATATTATTTTTTATTTAAAAGAGCAACCAACAAGGGGATGGCTTTCAGTTCTGCTGTGTATAAAATTCTTGTCTATTATTTTTAATAATATAACGATTCAAAAGTGATATGTCGTCTATAAGAGTTTGACTTTGATTATGTCTTTTTTTTAAATTCACTTTTATTAATAACATAAATAGGCTTCTTAATTGTAAACTTAACATGCTTTGATTTCATTCAATATATTTTCAAAATTTCATCAAAATATTAGCACAACGTTTCTAAACAGGAAACGCTGCAGAAAAGTTGAAGTATCGTTTCCTAACAAAATTGTGTATTCCATTGTTTACCTTTAACATAATTCTCGCATACGACGATAATTTCAGAGCCGCTTTCAAAGCACTTATTACAGTTATGAAATAACAATTTCTGTTTCCGTCCTTTGAAAGCAATATGCAGTTTTAAACGACAAATGTTACTTTCTCACCGCGTCCTGATAACAACTGTTGTTAAGGTTTCGCGAACATGCTGAATTAAAGAACAGTTTAGAAACTAGTTCCACTACCAGATATGTGGCTTCATATAGTATTTTGCTAGAAACTAGATTCTTAAAATTACAAAGTACAGGAAAGATTACTTTAATATTTTTAAAATCATTAATATCTATGATGACCGTAGACTAAAATGCAATTCCAATTTAAGCCTTTAAGTTAAGGTTTTTTGAGAGATAACAAACATGTCAGTTTCAGGCTTATGGAACTTCATTACATATAAAACAAAGTCACATTTTTCTGTCTGTCTCTATGTATGCTTCAGTCTTTAAAGCTACGGTACCGATTTTCATACGGGTTTTTATCAGATAGTGATTGAAGAGCGGAAAGTTTTTGTGTATATTTCATGCATAAATGAGTACCTATGATATGAGTAAAACCGCGGACTAGTACAATATATGATTATAATTAATTTAAGTCCAAGTACGTTGATACTATGAGGAACAAATAAAACATTTACTTCTTTTATAAACCTACAATTTGTTGAATACCAATGAGAATCCTCAATTTACGCTGTCAATATTACTTTACAGCGTAAATATAGTTGAGTCAAGTTACAATTAAAAGACGGTAGTAATTAAAATACAATTTGTACGAATAATTCCCGAGTATTGCAACATACAAAGTAGTAATTACCAAGAAGTATTTGTTAAAGCAACATGTATTTATGCGAGTAGTTTATTTACTGTTTGAAATAATAATAATAGGCCGCTAATTTTAACACAGCGCTGTCTAAACCCACGCTAAGCAAAGTTTGAGTTATGGCACCTAGATAACGATTTTACCCACGTAGTGTCCTTTCCCGTGGCAATGACACATATGTTTAATTTAAATTTATATGAATCTTCCTCTTGACTTAAGAAATCACTATTAATTAAAAACACCGCATTATGCATAGTTTTAAAGATCTATTCCTAGACTGAAACGCGACTGTTTTATACTAATAGATGTAGACGTGTGAAAGAAAACACAATATGCTATAATTTTGTTGTCTATATACATATTGGATCTGATACTGATTGCTCCCATATGACGATGTTTGAAATTAGTTGAAGTTGAGGAATATTCATGATGTTGCTACAGTAAAGTAGGACGCATAAATAAACCAAGTTCTGTACACTGTGAAGTCAGTATTAAGCACATGGGAAAAACCTTGTTGAAAAAGTGAAATGGATAATACAATATATAAAATAAAATATATCTACAAAATACATTTCTAAATTCATTATAAATATGATTATTATTTTTTTTAATCATTCGGTTTATTTGCAAAAGCAGATTGATTGTCTCTAAATAACTATGTTTATAATTATAATGCCTGGAATACTGAACCAAGTTAGAAAATATTCTACCAATATTTCGTGGTTTATATTATATTAACCTATCACGAATAAAAATTGTACTATGGAAATTTACTATAAAATAAAAGCCTTTAATTAAAATAATGTGATTGGTTATTGTTAATCAACTGGCTCATTGGATGCAAGTGGCTGAAGACCGATCGCAATTGGAGAGACATCTGTCCAACAGTAGACAAAAACAGGCTAATGAGGTGTGGTGTCAATAACATTTTAGAACTTAATGCACGCCAAAGTGATAACAATATAACACTGAGAAACAATTCATAAGCTTACAAAGCGTTGCATAAAATTGCGATATGATGGCATGTACCAGTACGGACGTGACAAACTGGGAGCCCCGAAGCTTCTTAATAACTTATTTTTAGTAGTAAAGTAAAGTAGACTTAAGTAGATACAAATCCAAATATTAATTATATATTAAAAGCTAGCGCTAATTGCTGAATTGGCTATTGACTTGTTTTAAGCGGTAATTCCGCTTCGCATTATTTTATTTATTTTCGTTGCAAGAAGCTGAATTTGTCAAAACGTTGCTAAGGCAAATTAATGATTTAGAACAATAATTATTATTAAAACCGTATTTTCATAAGGTGTATCTTTTGGGTCTGACGTTCAAGATATCCAAATTACAGTCCTTAGGAAAGAATATCATACGTGCGAAAAAACTAGTTTAAGTCTATATTAATTAAGTATTACCTATAAAGAAATTTACGTAGATTGAAATTTCGCAAAGGCCCCGAACAATTTAATGCATAATCCGAGCCTGTTAGCACAACAAGAGTCGGAAATATTCGCTGCACTTTACGATTATTGCGCTCTCAAAGCTCTCTGTGACACAACTGGAAACTGAACGCTGGTTTTATTGTTTATTATTCTTTATCATTCTTTTTACCTCCGGGAATACAATTGAGACGCTTCAGAATTCAATAACAGGTTGCTGTGCATATATTGACTTTTACGAGTACGTGTGTTGAAATTAGATTCAATTACGCGATAGAGTGCAAATTCTTGCTAATTTAATAAACGTGAAAATTTTAGAAGAAGGAAGAAGGAATTGTAAAGGACGGAAGCTTGGTACTATTTAAAACTTTTATAGGATTTGGCTGAAGTTAGGTATATCATGACTGGCATTGCTTCTTATCTTGGTAATCAGAACGCGGCTAAAGCCGTGAAATTATAGTAATGTAATATTATAAGTTTCTTTATGATCGTACCTTTTGTACTTTTTACTCATATTAACATGTCATTTTCAAGCTCTCTCTCTTTTTCAAAGAATTTTTCTTTGAACGTCCTGTATATTGCAAGTATGAGTAACTTATATTTTGTGACTCAAGTATGAGCTTTTTAGCTATTTCGTAACATAAAAATGGTGTACTTTCTACTGGTAAAAGAATTTTCTAATTCGTTTCGGTTCCACATATCACATATTAAGTTCAAAATTATTTATGAAATAATATTTTTAGATCATAAATATATATTATTAATATTTATAGGTACTCACTCACCTATCGAAAGGCAAAATCTCTTTTTGATTCTGAAGTCTTTTTGTTTGAATTTATAAACATATGAAATTAACAATACTAGAAATTAAAAAAGGCTTACACAATATTCGATATTCTTGAAACAGTATATAGCATATAATTATAACTATATACGTTGGAATCTATATTTATGAGAGGTCGAGAAGTTCGACAAGCGATCGGTCATACCAGGGGAAGCAATTATTAGTTTGGAAGTAGCATAATATACAATATTTGTTTTTTGAATGTGTTATTATTATCCGTTTACTTTAACACTAATGTAACATAATCTAAGGAAAACAGGAATATAACTAGGTCTAAATAAAATAAAAAATTGACTAAAAAAATTGACGACCGCTTGGCGCAGTGGTAGCATAACATCTTTCTGCGCGAAGGGTCGTGGGTTCGATCACACCGGAAAAATATATTTGTAATTTACATTTGTATTTTTCTGGGGTCTGGGTGTTGCTATGTATTGTATGTATGTTTTTACAAAAGAAAAGTAATGTATATGTATTTATTCCGTTATCTAGTTGCCATAACACAAGCTTCGGCTTAGCTTGGAACTAGATGGCGCTGTGTATAAATGTCCTGAAAATATTTATTTATTTATTTAAAAACTATACCTCATCGTAGAATAAGTAGTTATTCTATAAAAACACAAAGCAACGAAACAAGTGACATAATCCAAAAGGCATTCCGTAAAAAGCTTACGTGTGTTCGAGTTGCACTATATCCCGTAATCTGCATAATTCGCGTTTCAGACGCGTCGCTATAAAAATGGTAATGCGAGCGGGATTTGCTTTTCGCCGCTTTGTAATAAGTTGTTTGCGGCCTGAGGCGGATCTCGTGTCGCGAGTGAGTATATATGACGCGCGACATTTTACAATTGTGGAGTGTATATTTTATTTAAAAAATGCTATGTATTGATTTAAAACAATTCTTTTTAAGTATTCATGCTATATACATTGCTATTTTGTCTATCTATTATTTTTAGTAAAGAAGGTTCTAATAAAATTTAGGAAAGAATAAATAACTTTCAAAATATCGTAAGTGAGCGATCGTGGCTGATTGAAGTGAAACCGAGCTACAGCACTAGTAACAATATTGCAAAAAAACTAAATTGATACTTAAGATGAATTAAAGACCCATCAATTATGAAGACATTAAATTGGTCTACCATTTATTATTATCATTATAGTACCTACAGTTAATTCAATAGAAATAATTACGGTCACGTTTTCCTTTGAAAATAAAAGCTCGCTGTAGTCTCCTTTATAAAAATGTCTAATACATAAACTACACGGCATCTAAACCTCATTTATGTTGGATTTAGTACGGCTTTCGTTAGCTTAGTTTTTAATTTAACGTCAGCGGAACTTTATACTGCGGGTCTAGGTAATGACTTCAAAGTTCTCTTTTGTGTTTAAATTAGATTTTTAATGTTACATTAAAGTATTTATCTAGCTGCTTTATCGCCGTAAAATTCAATGTTTTATGGTGTCAGTTTTTCTTGCTTTGATGATTTGCTATTTATAAAAAAAACTTCAATTTCGTATTATAGATTCTAATCTAAATCTTTTAATACTAAATTTGATAGTTACAGATATCGATTCTCCAGAGGAAAAAGAGGCGGCCATATTGGATGAAATGTTGCTACCCTCCAGTTAAACACTTAGTTCTAGTGTCCGCGGACGGCTTTGTGATGACGCAAATCAGTCTTCCGCGAGTCGGAAAAACTTTTCATTACACACAATCAATTGTTATAATAGTAGTGTAGATAGAAGAAAAGCAAAGCCAAAAATTTCTAAAATAAAAATGTTTCCGCCCGGGATCGAACCGGGGGCCTTCTGCGTGTTAGGCAGATGTGATAACCGCTACACCACGGAAACTTATTCAACTTGGTACATGTTTCGAATCGGTAACAAATAATTATGTAGGCCGCGTTACTTTCTACTGCAGTCTGCAATACATAGTGGGTCACCTCGTTGATTTTATTTGGCCTTTAAATTATTTTTACATCATACATCAATAATTATACCACGATATCACATAAGAACGACTATGGTACTGATTTAAATGATGCCTTCTTGAGAGATAAAAAAAGAGGGAGAGTTAAATGCTTCTTTTTCTTGATAGACCAGTCTCATACAAGAAAATTAGAATAATTAGAAGAAGTAAGTATACTCTTTGACGCAAAATTTAACCACCTTGAAAAACAATCATCTTCATAATAAAATATGTCTGTCAAAAACAACTTTATCACGAGCTGTGCAGGTAAACTACAGCTATACTCTAGTGCATTTTATAAAAAAAAAGCTTAAAAAAATGCTCATTTATCATAGCACTTGAACTATTTACTACTCCAAGAAGTTTGTTACAGTTTAAAAACAGCGTTCATTAATCATCACCGAACTTTGTTTTCACTTGTAAGGTTAATGAAACGAGCGAGCCAAGTTGTTCTTTGCATTATTTATGAATACCTTGAAATTGTTTTCCATCCTTTCTTATCTAGGATACGAGCGTCATAACTATTTAAAAATTACGACAAAGATATTTTTTAAAATGAAAGCAAGGGTTAAAAAAATAGAAGGGTATCTAATATGCAATTATTATTTTTAAGGTTGATATCCGAGGACAGGCTTTATTTGTGGATAAATATTAGGTTACACCAAATAAATACCCCATGATGTTTCATGGACCCGCTGAACGATGGAGTCATGAGTACCCTGATGGACTGTTCTTTATGAAACTGCTAATAGAAATGCTTAAACAAAAATTAAATTATAAAACGTGCCGAACTTGGCATAGCTTCGTCTCAAGCCAAGGTTCTGGATGCAAATCGCTTATACATTTTAATGCATAGAGAACAGAAAAATACAAAACAGGGGATCAAAGAAACTCAATCGTAGGAGTAGCTCCTGGCAACGTTTGAGCGATATCAATTTACAAGTCACTTTGATGTGGCAGGACACTTCAACAATAATTAATTTTAATTAAGGCAACATTATAGACTTCGTAGATGGAGAAATGATTTAATTACTCCTTGAATACGGGCTTAAATTGTTATCGATTTGTTTGTCGCATTCAGCTAGTTGCTAAGGCTGCAATGCTGTTCTGAAGGCTTGGCTACAAATGAATAGGTATATTATTACGTTTGACATGTTTAATTTTATTCTGTGGCCATAGATTATTTATCTTAACTTTAGTGAGGTGATGTTATTTCTTCCTGTGTTTTCCATTTTATTTGAATCATATTATACGCGTACAATATGATTTTAAAATCACAATTACACAAATATCACAAAGTTCCTATATTTGTACCTTACTTAACTGTATTTCGGTTTATAATATAAACATTAAATAAAACATGTTTGAAAAATTTTGAAAACTAAAAAAATCGCTAACAAGTTCCTCTTGCAAATTGAGCTGAAACCAAATTAACTTTGTTAAAACTCGCTGGTTTGAACAAACAACGTTTGGGAAACTGTAGTCGCGCTTTTCTTATTACGCATATAAATTCATAATTTTTTGTTCGAAATGTATGCGAATAAAGTACCTATTTGTTATTTCTTTAATTATAGTATGCTGAAACCTAAATAAATAATTAAATACCTTAATATTCGGTTTATATAACGTTTGGAATTATTTATAACCATAATATATGGATACAATAACCAAGATTTCAACTCGTATCTCGAATACAAGCGTTATGAATAGATGTTCTACACTTGCCTAAAAACACTAACATTATGAGAGCACAAACAATAATATCACATTTCAACAGCTAATTTATTCCTTACGACTAGGAATTTAAGGTTCAAATTTCGCTGAAAATTTGCTAAATAAATAGGGGTGTCGCAAACGCGATAATGATGTCGCAACATTGAGTGTTTTGCTTAACAGTCAGCTAAACTATATGACTTTATACAGCGAGTGACGACCCTTGATATTGTTCGTGTGTTCATTACGCTCATATTGTTTACGATAATTATAATACCTTCATTGCGGCATATGTTTTGTTCGACGCTGTTTTAATTTCGAATAAAAAGCTGTATAAGCAGTTCATGCGCTCCAATGTACAACATTTTTATTGACATCTATTTAAATCATTAGTGTAAAATAATAAGGTTAAGGTTAAGGTTTTATATTTCTATAAATATTTTATGGACTTATATTACTTGCTATTTCCTATACCTAGTTTTTTTCTGTACAAATGTTTGCCTGTGAGAGATTATTTATAGTTTAAAGGCTTCTTTTGTTATCGTGCTCATACTATCCAATTATTATTATATCTTACCTTTTTCTGACTTTAATAATATTGGTCATTTTGGTTTAGGTATGAAAACTGTTGAAAGTTTTCATACAAAATTGAGGGTCAGACATTTTTTTACGAAACGGTAGATTATTATGGATTTGACAGTGACATGACCTATCAAAACCCTGAATGGAAATTTGCCTGAAGCCTGTACGGTATGAAACATTGTTCAATTGTAGTTTTAAGGAAATTTCAGTTTGTATTGTGTGTAATATTTAAGTAACAGTTAAAGTAGTAGTCTGTTATATTAGTGTAGTAATTGTACAGTCGAATACAGAAGTAAGATATTTAATTGGTTCAATCGGTCTATCAATAAATTTTATTATCTTGTAATAACATCTAATGACACTCTATTCTATAAAAAAACCGCATGAAAATCGGTTGCGTAGTTATAAGAAAGTATAGAACAAAATCGAATATAAAATTTTATTCTATGATATAATGATAATATTTTCATTGTCGTCTATACTATTTTTAACAACAGACCCGAAACAAAACTAGCCACGTAAAAACGGAACGCATTTAAAAATTTCCCATACAATTTGTCATCTTCAAAAAGCCTTATAATTAATTGTTGTAGTACCAGTACCAGTGAGGCGGCTGTATAAAATAAAGCAAGCAGTACAGGCGTCGAAATAATGACTAGCATCCGACGCATAACAAGGTATCGTTGTTTGCTCAGGGTAACGAGGTGAGCGGTGAGCGCCTTCGTTAGTGCGTAAACTGTTCCGATGGAAAGTGGGTTATTATATCTGCATGAAATGATGAAGAGCATAATTTGTGTAAGCGTTAGTTATCTTACTTTTAATGGTTTAGACTTAAGTGGTAGAGCTGGAGGCTCTTTTTTCGCTTCCTACCCTTCTTTAGTCTATTATTTCATCCGTATTGTCATTAATCGTTTCTACTAGTTATTAAGGTCGGCAACGTATTCGTTAAGCATTTAGTTAATGGCGGAGGTGGTCGATAAACATCAGGTGAATCTTCTAGTCAGATGCCTGACAAAATAGCTTTTAGACAGTCGACCGATAACCAAGTCATCACAACAAGCCAAGCCATAAAAAAATTTTATGAAATTATTTGAAAGCTTCATTTCAAACAAATATACGAAGAAAAGCTTAATACAACTATTGACTCAAAACCGCGTTGTTATTTCAAAAGCAAGACAATATCTTTATAAATTCGCAGTTTTCAATTGACAATAACAAAGCTACGTGATTGCTTGGAGAGATGAATGCGATCCTTCGGAGTTATACGGTTTCCGAGTTGATTTTATTGTATTTTCTCAATCATATAGGGTTTCTGTGAAGATCTATTCTTTGGCATGAAATACCCAACATGAATTCTATCGTATTTATATGACTCTTAAGAGACTGTAAAACGATTGTTCATATGGTATGTGATAGTATTATTCTTTCTTCAAATTATATGCTTCTGCCTAAAACTTATATATATTTAGTCAGCTATATCGTTTATCGGGAAGATTAACTGAACATATTAATAACGTATTATGTGAAATAAAGCAATTTACATTGTTTAGTTGATGTTAAATTTATTCAATTATATATTCAATTTGATTAAAACTTTGTAATAAATTTTAACGAAAACTGAAAAAAGCTATCACTTCATTACTGAAACAGCGATCTAAAGACCAATCAGATGGGGCATTCGACCAAACTCTTCGCAAATACGTACAGCCAGTATAACTTGAACCGTGCGTGTCACTCCCTATATCTTGTTTGACCACAAGGTATCAATATAAAGGAGGCAGGTCAGGTTACTGTGGACGGTCGTCAATCACAATGTAATTGGCTGGAGAAGTAAGATAGCCGTGAAATGACGACTGCCCTCTGACAAGGGTGTACCGGACTCAACGTTTAGCCTCACACCCGGAGTACCAGTTAAGGATACAATTAAAGTATTAATTGATCATTATCTACTAGAAAGAATCGGTGTTTTTAATCAGTATGGCCTTAGAACTAAAGTTAATATGACATTTAGAATCGTGCAAAAGACACAGAATTATAAGTAATAAAAATACACAGTTATTAAATACGATATGCATTACTATATATTCTTAACGACAATTTATTTTTATGCAAAACTATTGTCGTATCGTATTCTATTATAATGTTTCGTATTAAAATGAAAACACGTTAGATAAAATTTTGTTATCTGTCGCGGCAGCTTATTCGGAATATCGCTATCTAGTTATCCGAGTTTCCTATATAAGGAAACTCACGCTAACTCGAACAATATCAAACGCACGGCCACTTCATGCATATTAGCAACACCCTTTGAACACAGATGCATGCAGCGACGCCTCTCATGTACAACCAAGCTACTTTACATAGGAAAACGATCCAAAGAACATTATTACAACGTAATAAGAATCAATTTCGACCGTCAAATATTTTTCGGGAGGTCAAGTTATATTGGTCGTGATACGTACTATACTAAGTATGACCGCACAGTTCGTATGTTTATCCATTTAATATAGGTGCCTCTGTCTGGGTAACATTTGCTAGCGCGGTTTTGAAGTTTCTGCTTCTGTTATGTTGTTATGAGATAATTTGAAAAGTAATTCAAATGACTCCGTTGAAATAATGCATAATTCATCAACTAGAATTCGATTGCTTTATTGAAAAATTAGGTTTTTAAATTTAAAACAATTCAAATCAATCCTTAAAGAACTTTATAGAGACACAAAAAGCTGATCAAATAACAAAGTTTTACATACAATTTCTATTAATTTAATAAATAAATCGGACTGATACCCTAAGGTTAAGCTTGAACAGTGTATAGGTACTACTCTACCAAACATCATTAATCTTATCAATCACCAATAATGACTTCTTTTCTATACTTTTTTTTCGGCAACATATCCATGAGATCTGTGTATACCTAGGCCGAAGTAATAGCTTTTCATCAGCTCAACCTTCCTTACTCTCTCCCTTAACATTTTATAGACAATCAAAAAACTCTGAAAACATTATAAATCTTCTATCACAAAAAATCAAACGAATCACTGAACAAATCCGAGACCATATACCTACGTATCACCCTATTCGTCACAATATGACAAAAAAACACTCACATAATTGACATGCAGAGTTCCGATCGACGTTTACCAAATAGCTCTATACGAGACACGATAATAATGAAGTTATCCCCCGTGCTGTCTGTTTAGGAAACAATTAGGCATTATTATGGAGCCTGCACGCACCCTCGACTAATTTACGTGAGGGATCATGCATCTGATGGCCGTACCGGTGGATCAAGACTAGCTTATAAACGATATATATCGTTACTGCAGCGGTATTATTTAGCCTTCGTTAATGATTTTATACTTTTGTCATTACATACTTGATTTTATTTATAGCACATTGTTCCGTTGTATATTAAAACTAGTTTTGATATCATAATAATTAGTGTATGTTTATTTTATTCAGTACAAATTACTGATTTAAAACGAAATGTTCGAAAGTATACATTTATGTTAACAAAGTTATATCTATGTACGAAATATATTTATTAAAATTGATCATTATAGTAATAACAATAAAAACTTTATTTAACTATGCCAAATGCTTTCAACAATGATTTATATTAAATGAGTTTTTTTAGTAAAATTGTTACAGGTATAAATTTATTTTTCACAATATCTCTATTAAAATAATTACTTGTTAAGAAAAAGCACACGTGTTACTGAAGTAAAGGTCAACAATATATCGTTTTATTTTCCTTCTTATGTGTTCGATCATCCGTGTATCAAAGTATATCACTAAGAAACGAAGTGGAATTTTTACTAGAAGTAGGATTGTTCCTTAAGGTTGTGTTGTTGTTATTTACAGATAAATTTTAGACAGAAAGTTGCCTATGTAGAAAAAGGAGAATGAACGAAAAGATCTCTGCTGAAATCAAGACGGATCGATAATGAGTATAATATAATATAATATATGCGTGGATCGCGGTCGCGACTTATACTTTCTTAATAATTAAAAACTGTTTAATCAGTACAGTTTTGGTTTCTATACAATACTACAAATCTATTGTTTAGATAAAGGAAGGATTATATCTAGCCTTTATTGTAATTCACCTTAAAAAAACTAATGAAAACAAAAATAAACTAAATTCATAGATCTGGCGAATTTTTCGGGACAGACAATAAATATTTGTAGTAACTTTTCTATTTAACTGAACATTTATTAAAAATGCACTAAAGAATAGCAGTTGGCAACTTTCTCATTCTAAGCTTACATCCGGCGCCCGTGTTTGCTCTCCTCCCGGGGATGTTTTCAATTATATTATGTTTGCACACCTATATCCTGCTTCCGTCCATAAAATTAAATACTGGCTAAACTTTTATTGTAATTTGATAAAGTTATTCAATAAAATATGGTTGCTTAAAAATGAATGAATAACAATTATTTTAGCTACATTAAAATTGCAATGGATTATGTTTAAAAATTATAAAATTAGAATGTTACATCTAATACAAAAAACAGAAATTAATTTAGTTTAAACATAAAAGATAGAAACTTATATTAGAGATAAAAACAAAGTTATTAAAGTCATGACTCCATAAATTTAACTTCAAATATTATTTTATAATTACAAAAGTCCAATAGAAGTTAAATATGCGAAACGTCTAAAATAACAAATAAAGTTTTAACAAATTATTTTTAAGCTCTCTCTCTTTACTCCAATCAAACGGTAATTTTAAAATGAACACAAGTACATAATAAATTAACATTTAAGTACGTATAAACTTTATTAGTTCAAACTCAGTTTAATTAACAATAGACAATGTGGAAGTTTGTAACATGTCGGATGTGAGGAACATATTAATATTCAACTAAATTAAGTTTATAATTGAAATCCAAATTATAGGTTCAATTATAAGTTAGCTCATAGTTAATAGCTGCGGAGACAACGGCGGGCCGTGTATTTAGTGTTAACTTGCCAACTATTTGTGTTGTATGAGAACATTGATCTTGTCTCGTCTTGATAGATTTATTGTACGTACATAAAGTCGAACCATAACGTTAGGTTTGGGCGACGAAAACTACAGGAAAATCTGCTTGTACAAAACTAGTTTCAAATCTTAGTATCTACACGTATAGTCTTTCGCTCCGTGTGTTAAATAGGAATGCCCGAAAACCATAATTATGTGCACTGATCCCTCCATTAATCTTTTCCCTTAATAAATAATTAGTTACTTATATGATTATGTTGTAAATACATCAAACATTTCGACGTTTAAAGAATCTATAGCGTCTGTAGCAGGAGCACCTTCGACGACTTTTCGCGAATATTTATTTAGACCTAGTTAAATTTTTGTTCTCTTAGAATATGTTACATTAGTTTTAAAGTAAGCGGATAATAATAACACAGTTCAAAAAACAAATATTGTATATTATGCTACTTCCAAACTAATAATTGCTTTCCCTGGTATGACCGATCGCTTGTCGAACTGCTCGGCCTCTCATAAATATAGATTCCAACGTATATAGTTATAATTATATATGCTATATACTGTTTCAAGAATATCGAATATTGTGTAAGCCTTTTTTAATTTCTAGTATTGTTAATTTCATATGTTTATAAATTCAAACAAAAAGACTTCAGAATCAAAAAGAGATTTTTGCCTTTCGATAGGTAAGTACCTATAAATATTAATAATATATATTTATGATCTAAAAATATTATTATTAAAACATAATTTCTCTATATTATGTGTAACAAATTAGTTGATTACAGGCTTTACGTACTTAGTCAATTCAAGTTACTATTAAGTGTAGCGACGCTGTTCCAACAAGCTCGCGGTTTTCACTGTGTTCTAATGGTGATACCATTGGTTTAGAGTTCAGATAATATGAAGATTTGTATGATGATAGAGCTAGAGGACTATTGATAATAGTAAATAGTAGAATAGTATGATACTCTGGTTTTCTGGCACTGACCAATTACAAGCCATATGCGGAAATTCCAACAACGCAAATGTTATAAGGCTAAAATATTTTTGATATTGATAGGGATGTAAATACTAATTATGTAATATACTGTCGCGACAGACTGGTGGCTGACAAGCCGATTCAAAATATATATTTTCATTAACTATTCAATGCCGTGTAGAATCCAAAATATATTTTGCTTATAATCATATTTGCAAATTAATAATTAAATAGGTTCAGTGTCAAATGCAGTGACGTCACAGTAATAACGTCCTTCGTAATAAGTTTACGCTATACATCGTTCCTCCATTCGCTCGGGTACCACGAAACCGAGTTTTTCGGGAAATCTGTTTGCGCAGAAACATGTCCTGACTACCGTACGCACACAACAACAGTTCTATTTAACTAAGCGAATTTATCCCGTCTTCCCATTACTTTAAGGCCTAAAATCCTGTCGAACATTTAGGCTCTTCGTTAAATGTAAGTTTAAGTATGTCGTCGACTTTTATAGGTTTAGTTGGTACATCAAACAGCACTATGTTTACGCAACCCATTTTGTCCTTGCTTCGAAGGTGTTTGCTGACGATAAGTGACACAATTCCACCTTAACTTTTTTGCTTATATCTTTCGATAAAAATCTACAGTGTTACGATGCTTGCCATCTGGATAAACTAACATAAGGAATTTAGGGTAATACATTTTACATCATCTGTGGGTTACAGAGAAATATACTTTCAATATTATCCATTCTAGGTCATTATTATGAACTAATGTGTCACTATAGATAATCTTTAGATATGTCATATGAGAAAATAGCTATAATAAGAAAAACTAAAGTATTATTAAAAGAAATCCAATCACTAAAGCTTATATGTGAAAGGAATTCAACAATACTCCATCAAAAAACAATATCGTAGATTTCCATATAAAAATGTAACCACGAAATCGGGAATCGACAATGGAAATTGCTTTCAAAAAATTAATACAATTCGGCATCGTACTTATGAAATAAAACGGAAAACTTCATATCACTGTGATGTGATTACGCATAACTCGATTGTGAGGCCATTTGAATCGGTTCTAGCCTGTATGTATAGGAAGATACAGTAGACAATGGCGTAGCAAAATTTGCTTGTATGTTCCGCTGCATCGGCACGTGAGGAATCCAATTATTTGGACACAATCAACAAGGGATCATCGAGGAGATGATATTCAGCGCTGTATCGAATCTGTACCTATATCCGTTAGTGTACGAACCCACGATTTGATAATTGAGCTATGGGAACTAATGGATGGCTTTGCTATGTTCGGAATGCCTGGGGAATCCAAATCTCTTAATTACCGTTTTATGATTACGTCTATGATTGAAAGGCTTAATTGTAATCATATCGTAATTGCCAACGAATTCAGCAAGTAATATAACTCACATTATCTCCTATAATGCGAAGAAACTTTAAAGAAATATTGATTTATATTATCATGTTAACTGAACCGTAGCAAACCACAAACGATAAACTAACTCTTTGAACTTCACTAAAAGCTTTATGAAATAAATCGAGTAAAAGTTAAAAGTTTCGAAATCTGATCCGTACTCAGGCATCGCGTGGATAATATTTGTCATCCATTAGATGTAACGATGACATGAAAACCCGCGACTTTGCCAGCCGATTGACAATGGGGATGACTTGTTTTTTCCACCGACACCGTGTTTAGATACCTCGATAAAAGTAACTCTCGCTTGGAATACACGAACTTTTTTAAAACGGCACAAGCGACGTTACGTAGCGATCAGAAACAGTTTTATTTTTTTATTAATATAAATCTGTTTAACAAATTAACTGAAGTGTAAAGTTGATATATTATGATTAGTTAAATACAGTGTAGAATACGTTCTTTAATATAGTACTCGTACTAGAAACAATAATATACGATTAATTCCTACATACTTAACTTATTTGAATCAAAAATAACCTTTGAATTACTTGAATAAGTATATAAGATTGTTGCGAGAAAAAATATACAAAAATTTGTAAAAATTAATATTCCAGTTACTTTTACCTTATACCATACAAAAACCCGTAAGTTTCCACAAAAGAGAGCATCCACAACGTCTGGGTACTTCGTAAGACCAATATTTTCCGAAAGAGGGGCTTGTAGACGATAAATTCTATCCCATTGATGGTTAGAACATTAGTTCCTCTTTGTAATTCCGAGCCATCTGTAGATATATATTAAGCGACTTTATTATCATTCATTCGGAGATATCAGGCGGAAATACTGAGAATTCGCAACAAAAACTCCCATTGCCGTAAATCTTTAGTTTTTGAACTAGTTTATCTACATAGGGGAAGTACGGACAAAATGACAGGGTGTTTTGTTTTTTAATCATATTTCTTTATTTAACGTAATTAGAATCAGCCTTATATTTTTTTTCTCATCTTTGGTTCATTGAGTATCATTGACACAG
>DWAJ01000773.1:0-28142 GCA_018238005.1 Eurema mandarina
TTTATTTATTTTATTTGAAAAAAATTATTATGTTATTTTCTCAAAACGATAGCAAAATTAAGATCTACTACTGGTACATAGTTAGAGGTTTTTGGTTCGGACACTTGTTTTGTAACATATGCAAGGAAGAAGGAATTGTAACGTTACTCTTAGCTAAATTCACCAACATTAAGTCACTTAAAACATCTACGACGTTCGATATTAAGAAGTTATATTATAGGTTTAAGAATACCGTAAGCGCGATTCAGAAAAGGGCTCATGTAACGATTGCTATAAGGTAATTAATTGGCAAAAGTAAATTAAAATATACCTATATGTTTTAAGAAAGAAAAACCACACCATATACAATATGGCTGCCATCCGCAGTCTTTTAAATTGCTTACGATCTGGAAACATTAAAAAAAATATATGCTTCATACTTAAATGAAGGCTGACGACAAATTCGTGAAACTATTTACGAATGCGTGGACGTGACGTTTTTTTTACAATATGAAGAGGGGAGATAGCCAATGCAGTGCTACCCGGAACTTTGCTATAGCGCCCAACTCCAGGCAGGGGTGCACTACATCGACGCTCCCCATCGAGTCATCAAATGTTAAGACTTATTATCCCAGTAATTTCGATGGCTACAGTGCCCTTCAGACCGGAGCACAGTGACATTTACGATCAGGTACCTCGTATCAGGTATGTTGTTTGTTTGCCCGCTTTTAAAAATGTTCTAAGACAAACCAGAGGAAATCCACATTCAACAATCTTGTTCTAATAAAATGCCTTATGACTTTCTACTCTATACAAAGATCATAAGAGCTTAAATTCCTTAAAACTGATCGAAACTAAGAAATGCAAGAAGCGTCGCTGCTACTACCTACTCGCTTAAAAATTGAAATTTTAATTGCAACAGAAATTTCATTGCTTTCGCCCCGAGTTGTCTTGTTACATAAATTAAGCCGTTTAAATAAATTACTAGGAGTGTAGAAGATCTGAAGAGATTACATTTAGAGGACGTCTTGAATGACTTTAAAATAAATATAAAAACTATACTTAAAATATTTACAATTTTTTTGCGATATGAAAACGACCTTTTAGTAAAGTTCTGGGCTTATATCACCTTTCGGGTTCATGGTGGATAAATAAATACATTTCTTGCAATAAAAATACACTTACACACACACACACACACACACACATACATGCACACACGCGGACAGTCAATTGTCGATCTGAATGTAGATCACAGAGACCTTAATCTTACCTACACTTGTTACAAGAACGAGGATATATTTATTTCTATGTGTTGCAACATACTGAATAAATAGATTTTATTAGCAACAATAGCATTGATATTATTTAAAATTTGTAAGACGAGTCTTCAGGCCACTAAAAACTGAACCCGCTTTAAATTTCTATTATTCAAATTTAATCTAAGTAGGTATTTAACAATAAGAAGCATGTCTGTTTCTAATCTCGGTTTGACAAAAAACGATCAGAAATCGTATTTAGCTGTAAATATTATGACTAGTTATTTCTACTAATTATCGATAATAGTTTCTCAACAAAGTCAATAAACGACAATCGACAATAGCTCAATAAATCAACGATCGGACAATTATATTTCGCACGACATTCCGACGGTTCAATTAATTATAATCGTTCAGAGAATATTGTGTTCAGCGCGAAGTGGACGCGCCGAGGAGCAGTTTATTCGTGTCAATGAGATCACTTTGCAATTTAGATTTGAATGCTTTGAAGATTATAGATCACGGAATTCTTAGTACTCTTGCAAATTGGTTGTTACTGTTATAATGTATTTATTTAATACAAACTCCGGCTGATGTCAAACAACCCATTCTAATACAGAAAGGGCTCTGCTGACTTTTACAAATCATAATTTGTTTCTGCAGACTATGAAAGCGTAAACTATAAGCTACTAAAAATTAAACCCTGATGACAACAGTGAGCCATAGAAAATATAAATTATAAATAAGTCGGTTTCATAACGTTGTGAATACATATTTTTCAAAAGGCAATATTAATTTGTTTAAAAAGTCTTCAGTAAGGAATAACACGGTTTGAGCTCCCTCTTCAAAAATAAAGGGTATATTAGATAGAAGTTATAAATATAGATGTATTGATCGTTCGGAAACTAAAACCAATAATAAGCAATTATTGCGGCAATTAGCGGAGGCAGAGAAACGCGGTATAAATATGCATGTCTCTATATTTTCTCTCTGGACACGCTACACTACTGGCGCTACACAGCATTCAGCAAATAGCATTATCGTACTGAGCACCATTTATACTGTTAGTGTGTTAGTGAAATGACTAAAAGTTAACGTAATACGTTAAAAAAAGGGAGCTTTAAGAACTTTGAAGTTATTTATATTTAAAAGAGATTCTTAGTCGGACACTCGTAGTGTTGTTTTCGCGACGATATCCTCCCATTTAAATAGACGTTAATTTGGGAGCTATTTAATTATCTTAATTGGGTATTTATAATCACACCAGCCGGGCTCCGAGAATTTCAGTATCCATATCTATGTACGCAGGCGTAATATTAAATAACAAAAAAGCTAGTGATCAACGAATTTTTAGACATATAAATTTAGACATTTAAAATATAATGCTAGATAATAAAGTTTTAACAAATTAATTTCTTAAAAACACACTATATTTCTCTTAAAATCCTAAGTAACGTTGTATCTAATACAAACAAGTTGATCAAATAACAAGACAAGTGGGTGCAATTATAAATGGTGATATAGAGTCATTGGAGCGCGCGGCCGCGCACCGCTGCGCGCCAAATGACACGAGTGACGAGCAAACCTCGATCATTCATCGTGTTACAAACTGCCGTCTAAACGGACCTGTTAAGAAGTTAACAAGGCAAAAACAGATTTTTATAGCTGTAACAATTAGGACAATCAACAAAATTTCAATTCTATTAAATTCGCGTAACTCTTTTTATAACATGTGGTGAAGAATAAAAAATAGCTATAAATTTATTATATTAAAATGACAATTGAAAACTAAGTTACCTAATAACGTAAATGTGTACAAAACGTTTTCTAAGCAGTCGGGTATTTTATCACACACATGCTTTACAGAAGATATCATAGGAAAAAAATAATGTGATAGCGTTAACGTAAAGGCAAATGAATATCTACTGAGTCTACGGGAGAATCCCTGTTCGCACGAACCACTGCTGGCTTTTATACCGCAAGGCCCGATAAAAGGATGTCTAGGAGCTTTGTGATTGAAGCGCGATATAGGATTCGTCGTATAATAGCGATTACTACACTAATAAATCCTAACATAGCACTTTCTAATGAGTGCAGACCCATCAGTGATGAAATTACATGTCAATAGTGCGGGGCGCGACGCGCCGGTCATTACTCTATTGCGATAAACAATCGATCACCGCTGAATCGTTGTGTGCTTCTATATTAATTTATATACAATAATATATAAAAAATATTATATGTTTATTAGTCTTTGTAGAGAAGACCTCAGCAAATTGCCAAAATTTTTTTCATGATCGTAACTATTGATATTTTGTGCTAATGCATTGTGATTTGTATATTCGAACAAAATATTAACACCTACTTAATAGTAATGTATTAAATGAACAAGGTATCTTCTTGCGCTTAAACCAAATTGAGCATGATTTTAGTACCTCGGAAACACTTGATACAATTGTAGTACCGATAAAAAACAGTTTCGTTCGTCGTTTTGCTATTTTCTAGAGTCGCATATTTCCTGGATACTTCCTTTTGCTTAAAAGACACACACATGTTCTCAATCACGCACACAGACGCAGGAGCTCTCTACCCTTTCCTTACTATTCCGATACAAGGCTCTTAATGGCAGATACATTACACAATTACTACAACTGGTTTAGCTCCAACCAAAGAACATTATAAATGGCAGTCTATGTGAGAGTATAGTTAGCAGAATCAACTATGAAATAATTGCGTTAGCGAGAAACACGAGCTCTGCTGTGCTCGTAAAGCGAGTTTGTTCATATGAAAAGATACAGTACGTGAGCGGAGGATATTTTTCTCATTAGACTTTCTGAAGGTATTTGATTCAAATCTATTCAGAATAAAATTTCTTTTCTTTCTTTCTTTCATTTCATTCTTAGAATAATGGGCGGGTATTTTAAGATTATAAGTATACTTTATAGTATGCATTTATATATTAGATATTAGAGCTAGATATTTAAATATGAAAACGATCTAAGTGTTCATTAATATTATAACAGAAAGAGTGAGTTTGTAAGTTTGTTATTTTTTTTATTAATACATTATTACATTGAAAATATCAACAAAATCCGGTTTGGGGTTTTCACCGATAAAACAAGGGTGATTCAGTAAGAGTATTGAACTGATAAGCCTAACATTGTTAACTAATATACAACGTGGCAGCTACCGAGGCGCTCGCGGACATGTCCTGTAATGGACTTTAATTGACTTATTACCCGCAGGTCAATGCCCTTTGCTGTTTGTAAACTTTATTGTATAGGAATAAAGCCGATGTTTTGTTCCATTTATATTATAACAGCCAATATATCTCGAGCTCTGGTTACTAAAACTACATGAGGTAACGATAGTTCATTTAATTCTGGACGCTCGAGGGTAGCTCGCAATAATTATATTTACTTATCGAATGGACAGGTAATGAATGTTTTAAATATTAACGTGTGGAAGCCTAGCGAAGGTATTACGGTGACCGTTTATAATATTGAATGCTTTTACGGCGCTGTTGTGACTTATTTGTCTTGTAATTCATCCATTTTGTAAATTGTTTATTCATAGAATAACTGCTCACCGATTTTTCACATATCATGATTGATTTGTTTCAGATAATGACCACTGGATAGTGATAAAAACGTAAGGAGTAACATTGTAAAGTGTAAGCTATAAATAAATTTAAGTAAATTTCTTCTGAATTAAACATACGATTCTCAATCTGCTGACTGGCCAGTCAATAAGCCTAGTTTCGCATAGTCTTTTTATGTTGTTTCAAAAAAATATCATAAGCGCGATTCAGCTATCACTGCAGCACAGTATTATTGATGCTAGTGTATAGTATCTATGTGGTATTGTAGTGGTAGTGTATAGGACGAGTGCGGCGCGGACG
Source organism: Eurema mandarina (assembly GCA_018238005.1). Lineage (NCBI taxonomy): Eukaryota > Metazoa > Arthropoda > Insecta > Lepidoptera > Pieridae > Eurema > Eurema mandarina. Next base: position 5,140 of record DWAJ01000773.1, read on the forward strand.
CGGTCGGGCGCGCGCCACGCTTTCTGGCCGCCAGCAGCACGCAGCACGGCAGATGAATACTGGGACCAATTGGTGCTCTCCATACACCGTATAGCATCTAGAACGGATCGCTCTTAAGGATAGCCACTGTGAGAGGCCGACGTTCATACTGTAATATTGTTTAACCGATTGACGCCGCACAGGCGCCATTTAAATCTTTTGCGTGTTGCGTATGGTACCGGAAACTTGAAAAACTATGATAAAACGACTTTTGATATTATAACTCAATATTTTAAAGGTTTTTACAATTCCAAAGCTAAATGAGAAATTGTATGTTTCTATCTATGGGACTTTGGATGTTAAATGACGAATTTAGTAACAAAAACTGGATAATTCTTAATAGCTTAAATGTCAGTGTACAATTATTGGTATACATTTAAACGATAGACCGTTACCGTTTCCAGCCATAGCTACTCGAGGTATAGTTCATTTGAACTTAAACTTTAGTATTTATCATTTAAATACTTGATTTGTAGAGATCTAAAGATATTATGTGCTTGGGACATAAAACTCATTTCAACTGATACTACTAATATACTCGTATAACTGCTTTTGCTAAAGAAACTCTGTTTTAAAATCACACAGTAATAGTTCTCGGCAATAAAAATACGTAGAACCGGTCTAAAACTCCTGTTTTGAGCACAAATCTCGTCCGCGTTATAGATGAACATAGCTGGAATGTGAATAATGATGCGCGGGCTATTTATATTTTACTAGCGATCAGCCCTGACTTCGCACGGATTTATTATGCATGTAATAATCATATAAATCATCTTCTTGAATCTATCTTAAAAAAAGCGCATGAAAATTGGTTGCGTAGCATACATTGGGAGAGACAAAAGAAGGCGACTTTGTTTTATTAGCCGACTTAAAAAAAAAGGAAGTTGTTCAATTCGACCGTATATGTATATGCTTTTTACTATGTCTATCTTACTATGTCGCGTGTGGTCGGTGACTGTTGACATATTCTCTGCACCGTGGCAATGCCCGGTGCGATCTGTGCCTAATGCCTTCGCAGCGTGTCCACTGAATTATCAAAAACCCTCAAAAGTAGACTAATGTCGTCGTTACTCATGGCACGAAAGACCTCAATTATATTTATATTTTATTTTACGTTATTTATAGAATAAATCACAACTTTCATTGTTGAATTAGAACGTGACTTTTTGACTTTTGTTCGGAAGCCTCTTTGTGTGTCGTTTGTTTTGGACCCTTTACATTAAATTTTACATTTAATATGAAAATGAAAATGAAAAAATGAAAATGAAAATAATTTATTCTGTGATATTTATCAACGTCAAAATTAAAAATATAGATCAATACAGACATGTCGTTGCAGCCACACAATCTGCTTTGTGTAATGCATTAAGATATCGCAAAAAAATATAAAATAATTTTTTTGCCGTCTGTCTGTTTCATCAATAAGAGTAAAGACTAGCCGCGTCCTGTCGTGTGCTCTGTATATGTATTCGTTTCCAAGAATTACAGTTAAAAAACCTTTAGCGATCTTCATTAATCAATAATTATATACAAAATTAATCAATCTTCACAAATTAATGTGTTATGAACAATAAACAAATATTTAGAACATAAAGCATGGTAACAATTTAAAATTCAACTGTTTGGTAGCTTTGTATTTCGTAGAACTAATCTTTTAAACAAAAATAATAATATTTCTAAGATTTTATCAGTCGCATACACGAACTTTATGATTGCGAATCTAAATATTAAATAGATGTTTCGTAATTTTCAATGCTGGCAACAAGATCAATTAACGGTTGTCTATGGTACGTGACACTCGAGAGGCGAGAGACGCCGGGCGGGTTGCTTAACGTCTTGCAATCGTGACGTTTTAATTAAATTAATATGATCAGTCTCAGCGTTTAGTCGATTCGTTCAGAACTACCGTTGTATTACAATACTTCCTCATCTATAACGACTGCTTGTGTTTGTTTAAGTGAAAACTTAGATTCTATTAGGTTGGTAATATGGCGTAATAATTTCTTGCGATTTGAAAACATATTTCTCATATTTGGAAAATATTTTTTTTCTTAGTGATATTTTCTTTCTTTGATCGTAATACTTTTCAATGGTGGAAGTAGCACATGCTTTATTGATTTTTCTGGTTTCTATTTTAATTATTTTCGTCTGTCAAAAATGTGCAATTACGTTACAGAATACCTACTACATATTGTAACAAGTTTGGTTAGATTCTCAGATATGTTTATGGTTTCTTCATTCAAAAAGAAATGTTATGCAATATATGTTAATGTAATGTTTACTATAACTAAACCCTATATGATGTAACTGCATCAATATGCGCGGCACGGTTTCTCCATGGCATGTATTGTTGGAGCCGCCGCGCTGGTGCCGCAAATGCCGCACAAGCCGATAGTCAGCTAGGGCCACTTTCGCTTCCTCTTTGATCATCAAACAGAGAGTTTATCTACTCAAAGTATAGAAAGAAAAATTATTAAATATATTTTAAATAAAGTGTACAAGTAACTACTTCACATTGTAGAAGAAAAGTTCAAAAGAGAAAGCAATATTCTTTGTGTCATAGGTTACATTATCTCGAAAATTTGAAAAGGAGACCGTGAGTGAAATTGCGGGGCACTTCGTGTAGGTTTTGTTACAACTGACCTACATAATATGAGCAGGATGCTAGCGACGAATAAGGATAACGGAGAAACAGAAAGTGGCCAGTGGCGACCTTGGTGGCCTCACATCATTCGTCAATAAAACTCGATAATTGCTCTCTCTTCTGTCTTTGATAAAACAATTGCTTTCGTATCATTTGCTGGTTACAAGGTTAAAGTCTGTAAGAATAATGAAAGTTGACAAATGCCTTCATTGATTGAATTTATGTATGAGTTTGTTTACAGCATAACATATATCTAAGATATATATAAGTCCAGCGAGGCAGCTTAAATAAAAGTACAATGAAAATTCTTGCGATTAACACAATAACATATTATGCTAAAAACCCACAAAAGAATGTATGATTAATAGAATGGAAATTAATATTGCTTCATTTTCTGGGCGGCGGAGATTCCAATATAAAAATGTTATCAAACGTTCCAATGTCAAATCGTATCGTATATGTAGCACGAAGCACGTCCGACGGTCGCCCGCCGTATCAGTGACGTCACACACAGCACATGGTATGTCGTATGATGCGAGTGTCCTGGGCCCTGGCCGGCCAACAGACGTGTAACGCGACCCGTCTCCGCCCACTCGAGCAAACATTCCCTATTGCATCTCTAACACGACAATGCGCTGTTATCCAATTAATAAGCTATGCTTGTTTTGATGATTGTTATGTTAGCAAGATTGAGAAAATCAACACAGAACAATCTAAGTCGGAGACACTGCTTATAAATTCGACAACAGCTATTTTAAGTCTGCCTATTGTGTCTTTGATTCTTGTATCAAAGAATGCATCAAAAATGTAAATTAAAAATGAGAGCTAAGTTTAAAATCATGCTACGCATTTAATTAGGTAAAGCATAAGAACAGCTTTAGCACTCGTGTACTTGAATTAAAAACAGTCAAGAATTAGTCAAAATATATTTTTATTTGCCAAAGCCTTATAGTTGTAAGTCCTACAAAATAAACAAGAGTTTAAATATATATTGTAAGTATCCCATCGTAGTATATTATTAGCAAGTCAGTGAGAAGTACGCAATTAGTAAAGTATGAGTGAGTACTTTCCTAATTCAATGATAACAATATATTACTAACAAAAAAATTAAATAACCTACATTTCGTTTAACGTGAAAAGCAACACTGGTCGCTCATACATCATATTTATTTTTAACTTTTACTATTATACAAAAGGTGTAATGTAATTATGATTTTTTGATAAGTAACCACTTTCGTTGGTCTCTGGCTCGAGAAAAGTGAAAATGATATTGTAATTAGTGTTAGGCGAAGCGTTAACATTCCTCGGGCCGAGAGCACGGGTCGGCCTCATAGAGTATAGACTGTATCTTTGAGAAGATTGACGGTGTGTCTCTTCGGCGTGTACACCATATTCAAGCTTTGCACTTTATTTACTCTGTTGAAGTAGCTTTTCGAATAGGAAATGTAAAAAAGGGCACCTCACGTGAAAACAAAAATGGTCTCCAACGCTTTTTCTGACGATTTTCTGTAGAAGTCTTATTAGTATAAGGTAATTAATTGGGTAGAAAATTAATAAAATCAGTTTACAGCATAATGCGTCACAACTTGTATTTGTAAACAATATGACGCATAACATCACGTCTATTTTCCCAGAGGAGGAGGCATACACTCACGTATAACCTATACGTGACCATGAACCATCATTTCTACGAGTCATTACATTACAACATATACCCTATACATACATCTAGCGTCTTATCTTATATCAGTAATCTTCCTACATAGTTGCTATCTTTATATTAAAGTTCCAAATGCCATAGAAAAACCCTAATCACCAACGATCGTTACAAACAATTGTTATAACAAAACAAAATAAAACATCTATACAATGATAATATCACTCTAACTACATTACGTGAGCGGACCGTAATGTGCTATCAAATCGACGTAAAATGAGATTATAACTTCTTTAGTGTTGGCCAATAAATAATTTCACAACTCCGCGCTCTTGCGCCGGCGGCCGCGCTGAGCCAACAAAAGCCCCGCTGTGTTTCCAACTAAACACGACAATTCGTTTTTATGTTCATTGCAATACGAATTATAAAGCTTAGGATTAAGCAATGATGAAATACTTGGATCAATTTTTTTGACGGTCAAGGAATTAGACTTGTGATGTAGATGAGAGCGGGTAAAGTCCGACTACATGAACGTTATTAGGAAGACAAGGGTTTTTGTTTCAAGTAATTCTCTGTAAGTATTCTCTTTTTTAATTATATAGATAGGGTAGCGTTTAGTTAGCGTTAGTTAGTACTTATACAAGACATCCTTTTAAAATCACTTAATCAACTCTTTCGATTTGATCTTGCGAGCTTAAGCCATAGGTTATTTCAAGCAATTATAGTGTGTTCCGTTCACGTTAACAACTCACAATAACATTTGACATAAGAAATTAGTATTTACAAATTATTATCAACAATGTATGATGCATTCAACGAGAGATAAATTAATAATTAATTGCTATCGTCCTTAATACGCACAAAACACATGTAATGTGAATGTAGTGGTTATCAAGCAGTGAGCACAAACAAATAGGTTCATTACAGTCCCGTTGTTACCACGTGGCACTCGTGCGGTGGTCGTGTGGTGGTCATGTGGTGGTCGTGCGGTGGTCGTGCGGTGTTCGTGTGGTGGTACTAGCGGTGGTCAATTACCACGCGCAGCGAAGCGTTCGCTTGCACCGTGCCATTACCCGCGCGCTTCCAGACGTGAAGATCAAGGTGCTATACTGTATGCTCGACGTATTATGATGTTAAAACATCTGCTGGTTATGAAAACAATCTCTTTATGACTCTGAGATATAGAGGCTACACAGACACACATAATATAAGTCATAGTACTGGGGACCTTTTGTAGTATACCAAGTTACTTTTATAAGGCTTAACTGAAAATAATACTAAGAGCCTTTAGATCAAAAGAAATTTGCTAGTCTAGAAACTGAAACCCAATAACAGATACCTACACTCACAATGCTTCCTTTATTTTTTTTAAGTATAGATTTAATACAAAGTAATTTATTTGATATTAGACAATTAACTCCTGTTAGTGTTTAGTTCGGCTAAAATTAATTGACACCTTTGACTCAATGTTGAGTTCTTTTAAAGCATCCGTATTTTTTGTTCCTTGTAGAGTTTTTAGACTCTGCTTTAGTTGACCTCGGTTTCGGTAACGTCAATATATGTGTATGTATGTATGCTAGTGTGTAATTTCTGGCGAAGTTACATCAACATATTATATATTAAATAATTATTACATAGACATAAATCTAAATAGTTATCTTATAAAAGGAAGACAGCAATTAAGATTTCAGAGATGTGACTAAGACAATAGTTTTTTAAATAATGAGCATTTCTGTGAACGAGATATTTTAACTGTAATAAAAAATATGTTTAAAATATATGGAGTTGAACATTCCTTATCAAATTTAAACAACTCAAATATGAGTCAAAAACTCAAGATATTTTTATTACTTTAAGTAAAACAGAGAGATAATTTTATTAAAAAAAACATTCTTTGAAATCAGAAGAAAAGCATAAGAAGTTATTCAGTTTAATATTCGTCTTTTTCGTCCAATCTGTCCAATCTTATAAACACATAATAGTCAGGTTGGACAAACTATACAATAAAGAACACCGAAAGTGAGCACTCATTAATATAATAGGATGCAATAGAACGTATAGTTCTTGTCCTTGGTGAGGCAACGTTGTACCATAATAGCGGCATTAAGCCCGGGATAAATGGCTAACCTTTGCGATTGCTTAACATTCGTTGTTGCAACACCCCGTGCTACCCCGCACTACCCCGCCCCGCCCCACACTGCGCGCGAGTGGAGCCCAGCGACGTGCTTTGTATAACGAGGAGGACAGTCGAGTATAAAACTCTTTATTAGATGATGTTAGTCTTATTCCATTTTATTGTTATAACTGTTTTTTAGCTCTGGTATTATGTCTTAAGAATATTTAGAAGCATAAAAATATTCTTGCTTTGATGTACTTATAGCAGTTTATCAAGAAATATTCTATAGGAGAAGGTGAGCATTAGCGTACACTTCGTTAAAATTGCCTTTTCGTAGTGGGTACATGTATTACATTCAAGATGATACTTAACATACTATGACCTATGTCAATGATGTGAACACGTTACTACGCGAGTGTCCTCTTGAAACTCGTAACTAGCTTTTGTGAGCTCGACTGTACCTCTTATAAATTCTCCTCTCGCTTTGACATTACATGTCCTCAGTCTTAGTATATTGCGTGAACATGTTAAATGAACTCATTATACATATAAATGCTATATACACATTTCCACGCGAGTGTACACACAGAACTGTCTAACAGTCCGTGTGAGCGCGACTGTACCTCGTTAAGAGTCTCCTCTCGCGCGAGACGCATGTTATTTCATTCAACCTAGTAATGTCTATTTCTAGACTCGTAAGATGCTCATAGTTAGGATTGAAATACTAAGAAGAATTATTATACTGCTATATTACAGGTGAATTCTTTCAATATCATTTTAATTACTGAATTATACTAACCACGACCATTATGTAACAAGACTACGTTAAAAAAACCGATAATTTCACAAGGGTACAGTCTGCAGTTATTTTAATATCAATATGCTGATTAATAATTTGTGAAGAATGATTTCATAAATAGCAAAAATGTTCATAAACAAGTGGTTTTACTCAATAATAACCGCAGGGAGTAAAATAGTATAACTATGTATTTTTAAGCGCAACTTAAAGTTAACTGACAACACTTAACCACAGCACTCGCATAGTGTCACGATCTCTCACTCTACCTATAAGTCTATTACAAGTATTATTGCTATGTTCACTGTACATTGCTCCTGCAGTACAAAGTACATTCAATTAATGCCATACCTGACCGGCAATGTAATTCAATCTATGTTTAAATATATTTCAGTTTCGAAATGCGGTAAGACACAAAATGTCAGGCAAAGCACGACCGAAGCTGGCTTGGCTGCCTTTGTTTGTATTATTATATACAACTTAAATATTATATACATTAGAATTAAGGTCATAGGATATAAATTTTAAACTAGCTGTGCCCGCGACTTCGTCCGCGTAGAAAAGTGACTTTGGGCAGCATGTTTTAAAATGCCTAACCCGCGCCAACAAACGTTCAGCAAGTTCAACGTGTTTCTTTAAATTGCCATATTTTTTTTATTTATCAACCGATTGTCGTGAATCAAACACTTAATGTTAAGTGAAGCTTACCACAATATATCATTGAAAACCCCATAAACAGGTGAAAATAATAATATCCAAATATAGCTTAAATAAAGCAAAGATTATACTTTAATCCGATTGATTGAGATTTGAGTGTTATTGAAATAAACGTCTTAAAAAGCGAACTTGTGTATATATTATAGGTATTACAGCACATAAGTTCAGTGTACATTTATGTGAGCAAATAATAGAAGTCAGTGTGTATGTACATTGTACGGTCTCCATACAGCAGTCTCCATACGAGCGCGACCTCGCGACTAATTCAGATCTGTTCCGAGATGGAAAGGTCAGGGACCACCGCACTGTGTTTAACATTTAAAGAGTAAAACGTTAACGTTTACGTTTGTATTTTATTAAGAGAGCTCAGACATGAGCTACGTAACCCCTTCTTCCCTACTAGTCTCTATTATATTTATAAATTTAAAATAGCGAGCCGATTTAAATGAAATCTTTCTTATCTTATATCGGGAAAAATGGGGTATGAAAAGTTAAAAGAGTAAAAGATAAAGTTTGCGTTCAAGTAGTGGTCCGAAGCTTCAAGCAGTATAGTATACCAAATTTTAATTAAATTTATGATACTCCGCATTTATAATATTAGTAAAAACTTACCCTAAAACAAATCTAACAAGTAAATATGTACCATCTGCTTTTGTTATCGACTTATAATACACACTTGTGTCCGTTTTTTAATTTTTAACCAAATTTACGTGGGGTGAACAGGTTTCTAGGCAAGCGCTCTGCCGTAGACCGCGACGTCGCTTACCACCAGGCGACTCGTGGTCAAGCGCAAGCCCATACAGAATAAAATAAAAAAGATTTTTATAATATAATCCATACATTATTTACTGCTTCAAGTTTCGTAATTGGCCTGGAACTGATTTAATTATACCGTTTATAAATAATTTATGTCGCAGTATAAAATGGTTATATGGATAAGGAAATTTTATTTAATAAAATGCTGTTTAGTTTACTGTCACTAAAACAATTAATAAAAAATGGTCTTCAAACACTTAAAATTAAAGTCCTGAAACGATTTTAGTCTACAATATTTTAAGGAACCATCCACAACAGATACATTTTAATCGACAAAAATTTCTACATATACATATAAGTAATGAAGTGTGGGAAAGATGACATCTAATTAATAATATATTGGCGTTTCGTTTTACCAAAACAAATAATTTAAAACATATTTACTTATTACGATTTATTTCCCCTCTCCTCCATTTCAATTTAAGACCAAATAGTGATTTAAGATTAAATAACATTTCCGCCGATCATCGAACCTATGTCTAACCACTGACTAGACACAGGAAAGCACAACTCGTTCCCTAGTAGGTAGGTAGGCCTAATCTAGATTCTGCGAACAAGTTCAGGTAACCTGGTTTGAGACCTGTTGCGTCTTGCTCCCACTCGGATACAACTATCATTGTTTTACATTACGTATGTAATTTATATGTCTATCTATCTAATACCATATACTACAAATTGACATAAAATATAGTTCGTAAATATAACTTTCATCTATTGGAAACACCTAGACAGCAAAATTACATAATTGTGTGATAATACCATGACGATTCAAAATGTTCGGTATTTAGGGCTCACATCATGACAATGGCTCTTTATTGCTAATGTAATTAACAAAAAAGGTTCAATATATCCAGAAACAAACCTTCACAACTTCACAAGCTCAGCTTATTATTATATCACTTTATATTATCAGTTAATATATTTTCATATGTTATAAACATATGGAAAAGCATTCGATGCAGATTATGTTATTACGTGGTAAATCAGAAAAGTTATTAAAGAAGTATACGACTTTGTGTATACAGATATATATATTGTATATGAGTTATTATCCAAATTATAATCTATGTGGGTCAAAGCGACAATACTCTAAAACTTTTCACACACAATATGAGCATTACCTACAATGAATTATTTTCACATCAATGCTCGGGTCACTGAATTGTAGGTGCCACGAAATAGTTCGGTCTAAGGTGATCCTTCGTCATACAAACAAAACTTAAAAATCAATAACTTTCTTGTAACCTTTGTTATATCAACCGTTATAAAAAATCTAAAGAAAATGTCACGTTGCACATTAACGAGACTTATACTTACTTACTTAACTTGCATAGTTTAATACGAAATAAGATGTGCGTCCAATCCCCAATAAAGCATCAAGCGAGCGACCAATCTTTTAAACCCTTTAAACCTTTTGCATGACTGAAACAAGTTACGTATAAAACACCATTAGATATTGTTGACCAACATTATTTGGCGTTTCGCCGATACGTGTCCGTCGATCGTTTCCTCTACAGCGTTCTCATGCGATCACAATAGCTTACGTAAATTATTTATAACACGTCTTTTGCTATTTTCTCATCGTTATTACGAATTGCAGCGTCGGCTCGCGTAATTATAGGACTTAATATGTTTATGCGGTTACTACTTAGGCGCCAATACGCCTTCATCCGTCGGATGCTGCAATAAAGAGATTTGATCTCCTATTTTAGATATAGACATAAAATTTATATGAAAATTATTATTATTATTAGAACTTTTAATTAATTATAAATATAGCATATAACAATTAATTAATTAAAAATGCAATTTGTAACAACTCTTATAAATAGATGTAACTGTATGATTTCAGGAATCATGACAACGACAATGGTACTCCGAAGTTGAAAATGTATCACTAACAGACCGACCACGATGTTCTGATCATGGAGTCCCCAGTTAGAATATGTTTAGGTAACTCATATTTTTTCGTAATCTCTTTATTCATATATTTTTTTATCTCATTACTTTTACTTCATGAAAATCCTCTGTCTATTTCAGGTGCAGTGTTAGTAGTAAATTTACTACTTTTAAGCAGCACACAAGTGAGTGGTCATAAGCTGCCCTACGAAACGACGCCAACACTGAAAGATGACAGAGGGTCGAGACGCGTCAACTCCACCTGGATCTCACGAATCAAGCCCAAGCTACCGGATGTAGCCCTCAATGAACTACAACATAAAGAAACGTCCTCAGAAGAAAACACAGAGAAAAATGCCAAATACAAGGATCGGGGAAGGGTCCGGTTCAACATATTAAAATCAACCACTGAAGCCTCTCCAAGACGAATAAGGTCTTCTACTGAACCGTCTAATCTAATCATAGTAACTCCCACACCAGAAGTTAAAAAACCACTTGAAATTATAGACAGTATGCACAATTATAAGAAAACAAAATTACCAGTATCGAGTAGTACAGAATCTGTAAAAGCAAAAGCAGAAAGCCAAGAAGAAATAGATGTTGATGAGGACGATGAGGATGAAGATGACAATGAAGAATCCGAATCATATGAGAAGTATACCTCTAGTAAATTTAGTGATAGCAATTTCTTCACACTTCCAAGCTTTAACGGGGGATATAATAAAAATAATAAAGACAAAGTCAGTGATTATAGTAAAGCACCGTTTAGTGACTTTTCTAATTTTTTTTCCAAACATTCCTTAAGGTCAGATAATGACGCTTATAAATCTAATAGTTTCTTTGACTTTGGTTCGGAATTGACAACGCCTCAAAACGATTATTTTGATAAAAAGTTTCACGAAATATCGTCCAGTATACTTAAAAATTTGGATACGATAAAAGCTAAATCACCGACTTTAAATGAAACAAATATGCAGCACAAGATAGTAAAAGAAAATATTGGATTCCAGAAACTTAGTAACGGAACGCCTCATAATAAATCTACTGTAATTATACATAACACTAAAGAAATTCGCGTAATGGACAACGACAAGGCGGGCTCGTCCAATGACGCACTATCAGATGTTCATGGCACGAGCATATATTATGAAATGTCAGTTTTATCAACCGAAACATACAACATTACTCACTCTAATGATGATGATTGTGACGATGAAATCAATGTTCCGGAACCAACACTTCAAACGCCATTAAAGGATGAGATAGCATCAGTAATACCAACACAAGCGCCTTTAGCGCTCATTCCAACAGAAATATCGAAACCAGTTGGTGATAATGAGATCGGATCAACAGTAGCTTCTTATCTTTTACCAGTGAGCTCGACTCCTTTTATTGTAAGTTCCTCGACACCTGTGTCGGTATCATATCAGAACACAGTGATATCGAGCGAAAAACCAATAATATCATCGAGCACCACCACCATTCAACCGAGAAGTCGGAACTATTCTAAACGTCTAAATCTTACGGGAACTAAAGAATCAGTTAACAATATTGGCGCACAGAGTGATCAAGTTTCTCCTAACCATGTATACAGAACTAATTCAAATACGAGAAGATTCCACCCTACCACTCAAAAAGCAAAACCGATGTGGATGGCACCGAGGCGGAATGTGACGCGTATCTCACCGACTCGTGTCCCTTCTACAATATATTCGGAGCATTTTGATATCAAGAACAGGTTCTCGACCCCCGAATCTGGTCCTTTATCAAAAATTTTAACTACATTGCCTTCAGATATTGATCCGGTGCTACAAAGTGATACAAGTGGTTCTAAAAAGGTTGTTCATTCTCATTCTTTCGTAGACAATACGATTCCGTCACTATGGAAACGCGGTTCTACGAAGTTTGTTCCATCTACTTCTTCAACTACGACGACTACATCTACAGCTCCTACGTCATCGTCAACTACGTCAACAACGTCCACCACACCATCGACTACAGAAGCACAAACATCTACAACCAGAAATAGTGTCAGTGACTTTGAGATACCACCAACTCTAACTGCCTGGGCACTAGCGGGTCTGCGAAGTCCGCCTTCCCTCACACGCCACGCTGTAAATAGTACCAGTTCCACGAAAAGCATCGATGAAAATGAATTACAAAAAGTCGGAGAAATTATTGGTGAGTTATTTTAAAGATAGAAAGCACGTAACGTAAAATATGATTGTACTTTGTTCTTATTACAGTGTAATTATTATTCACTAAAATTAATCTTTTAAAATATAATATCGTTAAACTAATACTAATGTCATTTATTTTAGATAAAAGAGAAACTACCTCAAGTTCTACTACAACCACGTCGGCCCCAGTAATTCATCAAGATATAATACTTAAAAACATAACTGAAATAGATCAAAACAGATTACCATGGAAACCTATTTTTGCCCAAACATCAACATCAGATAATGAAGTAAAAGATAAAGCGACCGAATTAATATCTGAAAGAGTGCCCGCTGAAAGTAATATATCCTTACAAAATAGTGAAGAGCCCTCTGCAACTGTCGACGATGAAACAAGTGAACCCACTACTGAAAAGGTAGAATTCGACCAATCGCAGTCTTCCTGGGTAGCATCCACTATTAATCTTCATCATTCGCCAACGATTGAATCTGAAGTAACTTCTAAAGATACAATTCCTCCGGTTAGTCCAACCAAGTCGAGTGGTTTCGAATCAATTACGAAATTACCTTCAGACATAACGACACCATCGGATGAAGCATTTGCTAACTCTGATGATAAGAACGAAGTTGTACAAGCTGCATCAAAAGAACCTAGTACAGAATATGAAATCACAACTATAAGATTCTCGTACGTACCCACTGAACCCGTAACTGATACTACAGAAGCAGATGAACCGACAACTGATTGGCATTATGCTGGAACAACACGAGCAAAGCTTCCTACTACCATTGAAGATGCACCAATTACAACGTATAGACCTAAATATTATTCAACGACAAATGAAGTTAAAGAAACCTCTACTATCCAAGATACAACGCCTCAAATAGAAGTCTCATCACAAATTGTCGAAACCACAACTATAAAAGAATTAACAACATCAAGTGAACCACCTCTTACAACTAAAGTACCTACTACGACGCCAATTGTCATTGTTATGACAACAACAGAAATTCCAACCACGGAACAGCCAAAAACTACAACATTAGTGGCACCAACGGAACCAGAACCAGAGCCGGAAGCTAAGACGATTGTAGTGTCAGTTGCTACAGAAATAAATACAGAAATTTCGACAGTCATTACAGATGCACCTACAACTATAAAACAACAAAGCTCAGAAGAAAACGTTGACTTTAATGAAGTCGTAACGCAAGATGCTAAGCCAACTCCCACGGAAGCTGATAATGCGGAGACTACAACGGTGAAGCAGGTTGAGGTAGAAACAACTGTGGCTACGACTACCGAGGAAGATACAACGGAGCATGATGCCCATGTCGTGGAGACTGACGCGACGGAGAGCACGGACGAGGAGACCGTGGAAACCACCACTGACGCTACTATGAGGACCGTGAATGAGTTGGAGGACGTGACCGGCTACGGGGGCGAGATGACGACGGAGGCGTCGTCGAGGGTGCTGGACGAGACTGGGTCTGGCGCGGGCATCGCCATCGCAGTGAGCACCATCGGCGTCACAGCGCTCATTCTACTCATCGGACTGCTGGTAAGTAGAAACGATGAATATGAAGATATTGAACATTTGTGTAGTTGGTCTTACTAATATGATAGTGCGAAAGTAGGAAAGCGCGAATAACGCGAAAGTTTGCGAATGCATGTAAGTTGCTCTTTACAAAAAAAAAAACTGTTAAATAACTGTAAATTTTGCTGGGTTTTGTCATACATGTAGATTAGCTGCTGAATTAACAAATCGAATACTTTGTTTTCCGATATTTAAACGGTAACGGACAATAAGCGGGAAAACCGCGGGTCGCATTCAGTAGAGTAGTAACTTACATATTTTCGTTTCAAAAAAAAATTAAGTTCTACAATTCGACATAAAAAACAGCACTAATTTTACATAATAAAAAGTGAAGTCTTGATATATAATCTTGCACTTCTTTTCTATTGTTTTATTCTAGTGTTGACTGGTGAGGGTTGATCGATGCGTGTTCGTACAACGTATCCAAAGTAGTGAGCATAATATCTATTAACTCACGATAAATTACGTCCACTGCTTTGGAAAACGTTGCAGATTATTTCTTTTGCCTTCTTGGTCACTGAAAGGTTACAAATTAACAAATAAGAAAAATATAAAATAAATATTGAAATTGAAATTGCAAATAGACTAAAATAGATAGAAACGTAGCCAATTTATTTATTATTATTAAATGTCGACTTTTGTAATGGTTGTCAAAGTAAATATTTATTTCTTCAGCTCACTAAACTCAACGAAGGTCTTAAGACTATATGCCTG
This sequence comes from Eurema mandarina, assembly GCA_018238005.1. Lineage (NCBI taxonomy): Eukaryota > Metazoa > Arthropoda > Insecta > Lepidoptera > Pieridae > Eurema > Eurema mandarina. Next base: position 20,313 of record DWAJ01000773.1, read on the forward strand.
AATACTGAAACGCATCTTAAATATGAAAGGCCATATTAAAAGGTTAAGCAGTTTCTTATCTGCAAAAACCCAATAAACGCTGTGACTTGCGACTTATGCAGCGTGGAATAAGTTACATGAACATTAAAACTTTCAATACATCTTTATTAGTAAGAAGTATGGATAAACGGCAATAATAGCGGCAGTATATTTTTTAAATATAACTTCTTGCGGTCTTATCTTACCGGTCACTTCAGGGTTCAGACTGCGGTGACCTCTCTGTGTCTCGTTCAGGACCGCTTGGCGAAGCTGAAACCGTACAACAAATTATTTAGTAATTTTACTTTTTCAACGTTTCTTCAGACTGGTTACATACATTAAATATCTTCCGTTTTTTCAATACAAAAAATATGCAATTATTTTTTTATCCAATTTGTTTATTGAAATAACAACTGAAAGTTATAGTCCGTTAGTTTTTCTATAAAATATAATAGATAGATTCTATACATATATCTAATATAAAAAGCTTTTCTTCTTCTCTATAGAGAAATTATATCATATTTAATAAAATATTTTAAATACGTACTTCATATAATTTGCTTTATATTAACGTATTTTTAAACGCACAAAAAGTCAATTAAGAGAAACAGATGGTTATCTTCTTTTTACAATATTATTAACCTAAATATAAAGGTGTTAAAATAATGGCAGAATTACAAAGAAGCGTGGTTATGACATGCACATAAGCACAGTACGAGTATACCAGAGACTGTCACGGGAGCCCGAGAGCCATCAACATTCTTGGCAACACGACGCGGCCGTCACAAGAGCTGCTACATTATTGTAACCTTATCATTACTACTAAGAACCGATACACAGATATTACACCCAACAGCTTTGTTTAATGGCGCGAATTCATTGTTTAATTCAATCATTGTAACGGTTCTAATGTGGCCTCCGGTTTTACCCGCGCAAAATCAAATCTATTTTGATTAAAATTAACATATAATAAAATATAGTAGTATACAAATTCGGGAATATTATAAAATAACTGACCAAAATACTTGAGGCGGTCGTGTGATTTTTTGCGTATATGGTATTTCCATATGGTTATAATTATAATGGAGAACGACTTCTTATTGACGCTGATTTACTGAAACGATTTGCTTTCAATAGTTTTTTGTTTATATCAATTATTAAAAAAAAAATAAACAAATGAAGTAGTTTTATAGCCAGTGTATATAATACTATGACGATTTAAAAATGTAACTATATGTCGTCTAGAATAAGGGTAAAATAAATCTTCAACCTCGATTGACACAAAAAATAATTGTATCAAGTTAAAATAACATTTGACTATAAAGGGAATTTCAGTGTTAATTGTCCTAAAGAAATTAATATGAAGTCTATAGTTACATGAGCTTTGTTTGAACTTGAATGCTAATCTATATAACTTCCAATAGATTTTTGATTACTTTCATTTGTGAGAACGTTTTCTAGCATTTTGTTTGAAGTTCTAATTCAATTTATACACGAAAATTTTATATTTTAGTTACAATTACAATATATAAGATGCGAATTTAATAATATTAGCGAGAGAGATATTTATTATATTTAAAAAAAAAACTAAAAAAGGCACCAGAACAGAACAGATATATGAACAAAATTATGATTAAAAGTAATACGAAATAAACTTTTAGACACTTACCTTCAACTGAAGAAATGTAGCACGTATTATTAGTAATTAAAATAATGTCATTGTTACGAGAAATACTTATAAATGTTATAATATATCCAAGAGCAAATAGTTTTAAGTTAACTGTTTAAATGATTGAATTTATTTTATGTTTTTTTATAGTATAGAATGAACTGAGGGAATTTTAAAGGTGTGCGCCCGCGCAGGCGTCACGGGGTGTTGTGGTGTTGTGTTGTGTGGAGAGCGTTGCGCCGGTCACAGGACACGGGGCTGTAGGACCGAAGGGCCCGGGTGTGGCTATAAAAATCTTACTTATTTCTTTATAACACTTTATCGTGTATTACAAAAAAAAACCAAAATAAGTACAAGTGAAAAGTCATAAACAATAATGTACAAGAGGCGGCCTTAGGGCTAACTAGCAAGCTCTGCCGTAATAATAATACTTCTTTTAACCAATAAATATTCAGCGAGAAACGGTATTCATATTTCATTCATTATAAATTTTGATCCAGTAGTATTGGATTCAATATTCTCAACTATGAAACCGATTAAGAATTGATCCATAGATAATATGATAAAAACCTTAATTGAGTAACATGCATCCATCTCTGGTACTCTTACTCGAAGCACAAAACGTTATAACTTCTCAGAAATCTGGAATACATCCATCTAAAAGTATTTGGAAAACACACCATACTTAGCTCATATAAACAACTTATATAACAATATAGTAATTAATTTTCAATCGCTTCGTTGTACTACAAGGTATTTCCGAAGGTTTAGTGGCCCTACCTCGCTGTATGAGGTGTCGCCGTATCGTGGAGGATGTTGTTACAATTATATTAACAATTATAAGCATTGCCGCGCTGATGACGAAGTGTCTACGTCTCCGCGGTTACACACGACACGGTTTCTGACAGGGGGAGCTGGACAAACAGATAGATACGTCATGGACTTTTGCCGTGATCAGAGAAAAAATTCTAATACTAAAGTATCGATAGTAATAAAACAATCACTACATCGATGCACTGAAAATTTTTGATAATCTTTTGAAATTAAAATATGTTTGTTATTGTATTCGAGTTTTTTGTTTAGTCTTTGAGAAATTAAATAAGAAAGTTATAAACAAATTGATTGCTACAATATATTTGTTACCATCGAGAAACGAATTATCTCATATGCAGCCTTAAATTTAATTGTATTATTTATAAAATATTTTATTTAATCGATGCGAGATTTAAAGACATTTATAGATGTATCGTTATTTAAATTTCAAGCAAATTTACAAGTAAATAAAAATAAGTAATATCGACTAGACGTCGAGTGCAGCGGGAACGCGCCCGGCCGCCATAACTTATATCAGCTTAGCTCTTGAGATTTCGTCACATTATTCGCACTTAAGCATATTTGTGAGAACTCGCATAACTTTCAATATTCTTAACTTAACTATGGAGCTATAAGTAGTTTCTTCCCATAATGCTTACACTTCAAATACACTTGAACAATGATTTGTTACTTAGTTAAATGGTTGTAAAACAAATGCTTTATCGAAGCACTAGTGACTCGATTCGACTTCGCACGCAAATATAATATTATGTTAAGGGTACATACAAATCTTTTTTCTTAAATCAATTTTAATTAAAAACCGCCATAAATATCTGTTGCGTATTTAAAAATCTAAGCATACATATGGACAGAAAGCTACTTTGTTTTTATATAGCTACTTTGTAGTTACCAATAACAAACACAAGCAAAATTTTGATATGAATTTATGAATGTCGAAGTAACGGTAATCATTGTTTTCCTTCTCTCTCTTGAGGGTTTTACCTCTCGGTCTTTTATATTATATTATGTATACATTTTACAACTCATTCATTTTCTACGACGTAAGCGATGCTTATTTTAAATTAACGGAATTCCTAATATGAATAAGATGTTATTTTCTTGTTAATATTGTTTTTTTGTTTAAGTGTTAATTTCGTTAACTAATTCAAATAATCCTTCCTTTTTTGTGAGTTTGTGAGAATGTATGTATGAATGTGTGTTTGTGATTCTTTCACGCAAAAACGGCTTTACCGATTTATATGAAATTTGGTTTGGAACAACGCGGGGCACTGCTAGTATAGGTATACTATTGGCGTCATTATGCGGTATGAAGGTATGCGAATCGCGTGGGTTTGCTCGCGCCTCGCGATAAGATAACGGAGGCATTTGAGACGAGCGCAGGAAGTCCAACGGATTTCTGTTCCTGGAACTACTTATTTAGTCTACCGTTACATCTTACATTCGCTAGCAATTATTTATATTAACTAAAGACTCGTATATGGGTACGGTTCATTTTTAAGTGATTATAGTGTTGATACAGATTTCTATAGAATGCATTGGTTTATGGACAATGTCGTCGATATGATATGAACTTGTATTTAGATTGAGTAGGAATACCTAAATTGTTAATTTTTTGAAGAGGATTTTTAACGAAACGGTTACGTTGTCTCCATCGACCAACAATTATAAAAATGGTTAAAAATACATTTTTCAAATACACGTATAAATTTAATTTTTTATTGTTATTAAAATTAATTAATATCAATAAAAAAATAAAATACTAGTCGCAATCTTTTATGCATATTGTGATATGCATGTCACCGGAAAATAACAAGAGCAGCAAATTCCGTATTTTAAAAAACGCGTAAAAGTAAAAGCTTTTCTGTGATTGATCGAACCATTTAGAACCTTGTGAATGGATATTCGTTAGTTGATTAATTTACCACGAGACGTCGCAAATTGATAAATTTGCGAAAATGTGGCCGTAAAATAATACAATTTGTCTCTCGTTTAGAATACTACGAAGGTTCTTGTTATTTTCCGGTGACATGCATAAAAGATTGACGGAGTGTGCTCTGTACTCCGCTAACATTTTACTTCATTCTTACAGTAATATATTTCCATATTAGGGGTCGAACTTTATCGGATCTTAAAAGAAACAAATAACTATATAATATGTGTTTATTTGTAGCTGGTAGTCCGTCGTCGCGGTCGTCGCGGCGTGTACGCGCAGCGCTGCACGCCCGTGTCGCTGGACGCGTACAGCCTGGACAGCGTGAGCGTGGGCCAGCGCAAGGGCAACCAGCGCCTGCGGGCCAGCAAGCGCAGCTACGGCAACCCGGCCTACGACGACGAGGTGACGCGCTCATGCCTTAGTTACTGATATGCATCGTTACATGGCTTATAGTGAAGCGCTGACGGTGTACCAAAAAGGTCCAAGCGTGAGCAACTAACGACAACCTGGCTTACGATAATAAGGTAGCTCGCTAACGGTCCGTATAATAAATCATTATGGACAATGGGGATGCTGCTGGTAAGCGCACTCGCACATAACGGCAACCAGCGGCCACCTCATAATGATGTTAAGTATTCTATCTAACTAATGTCAGAACAACCAACCAATTATCTTGTCACCATGTAAGACGCCTAGAAAAATGTAAAGTTTGATTCTTATAAAATTGGTTGAAAATCAACGAATCTGTCTTTATATTATAAAACATTATTTAAATAGCAACTCCTTGTACTATTGCAGGTGACGTCCCACCCAATGAACTACGCCGCTCTAGCGAACTTCGCGCTCGACATCGACTCGATGACGGCGGAGTTCGCGGAGATCCCCACGGTGACGGTGCGGCCCGAGGAGGTGCCGCCGGGCTGCGAGGACAAGAACCGCTACTCCAACGTGCTACCGCTGCCCGAGACACGCGTGCCGCTCAAGAGGATCGCCAACGATCCCACCACCGAGTACATTAACGCTAACTATATTACGGTTAGTAGCTAACGGTTGCGATTTTAATTTTCCATATTCCATATTCAACTATTGTCAATAATACATGACGCTCAATTTAGCTCGAGGGTACCTAAAAGCCAGATTAATTCTACCTCACGTGGACAAAATACAACAATTTATTGAAATGTTCTTAACATTGTGTTCTTAGCATTCAATATTTTATTGATTTATGTAATTAGGTACTACTAACGTTTAAAAACAATGGTTGTTTATGATATCGTCTTGAATATTCAACCGTAGAACCAAAGATACTTAATCAATCATGTATCTATTAAGTTATACACTATTCAGGCGTTAAATAAAGAAGTCATACTATTTCTATATTTTATATATTTCTCAACACTTTACACGCTACACACCATCTTGTCTTATTCGCAGGAAGTAGTATTGCCATATATAATATAAATGTACCATAACTAACAGTACCATAAACAACATACCACAAAAGTATTGTTTCTTAGAAATGCGTTGTTATGTGTGCAGGGTCCTGGCAACATAAAAAACTACTACATAGCGTGCCAGGCGCCGCTGTCCAACACCGTGGTGGACTTCTGGCGCATGATCTGGGAGCAGAACTCGCGCGTCGTCGTCATGCTCACCGAGTACTTGGAGAACGGCGTTGTGAGTACACCCACCATTTGAAGCTTATACACTAATACCAATGTGTTTCTGGCTTATAAAATGTATTGACGTCTTAGCAGACAAATTGGAGTTGTAAAGTTCTGCCCATACATATTAAGTTTCGTTATGAGTGGTTCTAGTAATCTAGACCTAAAAATTTAACATACTAGTCACAAAAACTTCTTTAAAGTATCAATACGAAAATTTAAGTTTATATGAATCATCTTTCGATTTACCTACTCAATGATTTAACTTTTTTCATACCTACAGTGTATTATAGATGTTCATTTTTCATACAAATGGTAATCACTAACAAAGCAACAAACATTTTCAGGAGAAATGCTACGAGTATCTTCCTCCTTCCGAGATATCGGACAACAGGCGAACGTTCGGCGAGTACCAGATCATCCTCAAGAAGCGGGAGCAGCGCGACAAGTACGCCATCTCCAGCGTGCAGCTCATCAACCTGGCCACCCGGACCTGGAGGGAGGTCACCCACCTCTGGTACTTCTGGCCGGCCAAGGGAGTGCCCGATGACTACGATTCAGTCATCGACTTCTTATCAGAAATGAGGAGCTACATGAAGGTGTCGCAGACGGCCAAAGAATATGATGAAGAGGGTAAGTTTTTGTGAGAAATAAAATAATTTACTCAATGATATTGAGACTGAACTTCAAGTATTTTATATACTTAACACATTTATCTAAGAATACAATCTCTTCTTTCACCAGGGCTACGTTCCCGCTATTTCTTCATGGGTGTGTGAGCGAACAAAATATTCAAATCATGACACAATATTTAGAAATAATGATGCATTATTATATGTTACGTCAACTGCAATTAATTGCGGACTTATTACAATTTAACTACATATTATGTTTCCACCCAGGCTTGGAAGTAATATACGAGGACCAGAACCGGTCGTCGTACAACAACCTGTCTAAGCTGAGGAGTGACGAGGCGTCCGGCAACGGCGTCAACGTGTACTCGCCGGCGCGCGCCGAGGCCATGCTGCGACGAGGCTTCTCCAACAACGGCACCCTCGGCAAGATGAAGTCTGCTTCTGAAGTCGAAGGTTCGTATCTTGGTTGATTGCTTCAACTGGTATATGTCAAGGTCAGGAATAAAAATTATTGTCCCTTTCTAATGTAAATATTGCACAAATCGATATTACATAAATAAATATGAATCTATGATCAGTCTTATGTATAAGAATTAAGATTTGTGATAGGCTATAAGGATTATAAATGTGAAAGTTTATAAGGATGTGTATGTATGTTTGTTATTCTTAAAAGGAAACCTTCTGAACCGATTTTGTTGAAATTTGGTATGTAGGTGATACTCTGGAATAACATATAGGATACTTTATAATATAGCGGTATTGCCCCGGGAACTGAAACCGCGGGGCACGTCTACTTCATAATCCAAGTATTTCAATTACTAATGCTAAATTATGCTGAAATTTATTGGAACGTGAATTAGTGCTCGCACAATGCGAAGCGTTGCTGCCGTTGAAACATTCAACGATAAACTTTATGACGCATAATGCGCTCGTGCTAGAATTGGAAAACTAAGAATATAGAGCTACTCGATATGAACGTGGTATGTGATGTTGTGTGCAGGGGTCCGGCCGTGCGTGGTGGTGTGCGCGTCGGGCGCGGGGCGCGCGGCGGCGCTGGTGGCGGCGGACGTGTGCGCG
>DWAJ01000774.1:0-28125 GCA_018238005.1 Eurema mandarina
TGAATATTTTAATGGTTATTGTTGTTATGTACAGAAATTACATATACCTAATTGACATCGAATCATTTACTAATGACATAGAACTTATACGTAAGGAAAGATAAACATTTTGTAGTACAAATTGATTTGATTTAATATAAAATGTATATGAAACCATGGTTTATGTTTGTTCAAACATTGTTTTATATGATAGTGGGCAACTGAGCAGAAGGATCGCCTCATGATAAGCGATCATCTTCATCACCCATGAACAGTCAAAAAGCTTAATTCATCACGACTTCGTTGTTCACCAGAAATGAAGAGTTTTGACATTCTTTTATCGATTATTATTTACAATTTCTATATATATATATATAGCAGTTGTTTACACAGTAAGCACGCAGGCTTGAATCGCGAAAACCCAACCAACACAAAAAACAATTTTTGATCCAAAGTTACCATACAGAATTTTTGAATATAATAATACTAAATTATGTTTATAACTTGTTTTGTTAATTTCAATGTATAATGCATACATTTAGTTCTTATGAAGCGCCTACACAGTTTTATGTTTACCTTTAATAAAAGACTCACGTTTACTTTTTTAACCCCAAAACCTGCGTTCTTTCTTAGCTCTGCACTACAATATTCCATATGACAATTGTATACACTTCAAATCTGGCAGCCAGGCCAGTCGACAAAGCAAAAGTAGTTCATTACTTAGCTAGCTTTTCTTTACTTAAGTTTATTTATGACACAAATCATTTAACTTAGACTACAAAATCTGAGCTTAAGACATCCTTAGATTTAAAGTCCTTTCGGTATGTCGTTATCAATATGTGATAATTATAAAGTCTTCTTTATAGTCAATTTGTTTCCTCTAAATGCAAGATTCGAGATTTTAAAAAAGTACCTACATCGTATATAATTACTTAAAGTGTCAACAAAATTATCAACTTCAACGTTTTAGTTTCGTAACACAACGTACTTACGATATTCAACAATATAATTACATTAACCACGTCATATAATCTTAACATTGCTATTTTATGATTCATTTTACATGATGCTACTATATGACGTATTTTTGACTCGACCGCAATAAGTCATAGATCTGTATATAAAGAGGAGACTTTATTCCCAAGACGACAGTCCTGATCCTCAGTCTGATACGTATACAAAGTAAATAATCGCGTAGCACCATGTTCGCGGCGTTTGTAGCTTCAGTGACCATTCTCTGCGTATTAACCGTCGAAACTCGAGTGATAAAAATTGATGGGATACCATTGACGTCTAAAGGACTTGTAATTAAATTTGATGTGCACCCAGACGTCGAGCAACCAACTGCGAGTATACGTATCTATGAATTAGAGGAATCTAAAGTTCCACCAATAGAAGATGGTGCGATCAAGGGAAGGAAAGGTATGGTGATACCAAATTTTGAAGATAGAGGGTTTATTACAGAAGGTAAATGCGGGTTAGGACAGAGAAAAGTTGGCCGGGTCTGCAAGAACATACCTCCGACTGGATAATTACTTCTAAGAGAATATATAGAACCCACAATTTGGAATCAAGACTGTTTTTATTGTATTAAATTATTTTAATTGTAAATAAATTATTATTGATGTAAAGGGATATTTTATTTTAAGATGATGATTTTAGTCCGTATTTATTTTCCTTTAAAGAGGAGTGTTAGTTTGAATTATGTAATAAGTATGACATAAAAAAGTTTATGGTGATTAAGTAGTTGTTTGACGATAGACTACATAATTAATAGAAATCCGAACCGAAGAACTGGGAATAATCAAGTAATAACATCTCAACAAATGGAAGCATCAGAGACTCTTATTCCCCAAGTCATCTGTTACTCTATTTTGTTTAAAATTATTTTTTATGTACTGTTAAGTTAATTGATGGAGGCGGTCGCTTACGCACGGCAAACCACACGCTCAGTCGCTTGTTATCTAATTAACTAATTTGTATATGTATATGAAGATTGACTTGACTTGACTTAAGGTCCTATATCCCCTAGCTAGCGCAGAGTAGATTAAGTTACAAAAATAAACGAATGAGTTTTTGAAGCAGGTTATTTTTATAATTGGAAATTTACAACTAATTACGGATAATACTAAAACCTTTTCAATGCAACATCATTGCAATTTAACCGTTCTTGGCGCATAAGGATATCTAAGACTAAAAAATATTGAAAAAAAGAGATAAAGCTTTGAAGTTATAGTAAACTAGGCGCACCCCTTAGTCTCAACCGCATTTATACATGTGTTGTACACGTAAAGTTCTTGAATTACGCTATCTGTTAAAAAAATTCATGAGTGGGAAATGTAGTTTTAATGATTTAAGCAAACATAGCGACAGATTGTGTACTGATATTATGGTTTGGTTTTGTTAATCTTTAAAACAGAAAATGGATGAATTTGGGTGAAGTTTTGCATAAAGGTAGATGAGAACCTATATTAATATATAGCATACTTTTTATCCCGGTATTACCATGGAAACGGCAATAAAAAGTCGTCAAACAACCATAAAATACTTTTAGACATTCTCGCTTTTATATAAGAACTATTAGTTGAAACTCAGAGCGATTTAAGATGGAACAGCGATCGGTAAGCAGAGCACGGAGAGGACGTGCCTAAAGGAGTTCGAAAAACTTCTCTAAGATGACAAACTTACTTTAGTTAAGAATGTCCGACGTAAGGATATTGCACAGTTAAAACATTGTTTCTTTGATTTCGCTTAAGTATGAAACAGATACTACATTGAGACTACTAGTTTTTTAATGAGATGGTGGACATATAAGTGAGTTTGTCTGATAGTAAGCGATCACCTCCACTCATGAACGCCGTGTTAAGCTCAGTGAAAGCGTTGTCGTCCATTTAAATAGGGAAAAAAGGATGAGGTTGTGATATAAAAGGGAATCGGGCCTCCAAAGTCCTAGTTACCAAATGAAACGAAATGCCATCTCCAATGATATGCTGCCACTTGATGCCAGTTTTCTGTTACCACCACGGTTCGGCCATTAAGCTGAATTACTTATGAAGTGCTATAGAGCGTTTATCATTACGTCAAGAACATAGTCACAATATTGATACTCGGAAAAAATTCGGGCGCCTATTAGTATTACGAACTATCCTTTAATACTATCCTTCTCCCAAATAACATCTCAGGGAGCGGGCGGCATCTGAAAACCAGCGCTATTCTGAGAGCTCGCCCTCAGGATAGCATTAGCTGAGATGTCGTCTTTTGCTACGTTTCTACTTATTGTTATTGATTTCATAATGTTTTTAATTTGCAATTGTTTTAGTAGCAATAAACACTTTTTTATTTTTTTATTTTTAATAACATATTAATACCGATTTTGTATTAAAAATACAAATATGGAAAATATGGGACTCACCCGGTTTTTATCGTCAGTTTAGTTCCGATGGTAATAAAAATAAAATAAATGTATTTATAAGTTTTTTCGTCATTTTTTCTAGTAGATTTTTTAAATATATTTTTTTTGATATCCCTAGAATTTAATGATAAAAATAATCTTTCAGAAATCGCAGATAAGAAAATCATTCTTTCCACAAACGCTAACCTTTGCTAGGTAAGCATTACTAAGAATTATTTTACAATGCCTAGTGGAATTTGTGAATTATACGATGAAAAACATATTGCCTGTACCTCAATCCTTATATTCAGGGAAATTATGATTATTTACTAGCGACCCGCTCCGGCTTCGTTCACATTTAATATGCGTGTATTATACATATAAACCTTCTTCTTAAATCACTCTAACTATTTAAAAAAACCGCATGAGAATCGGTTGCGTGGTTTTAAAGATTTTAGCATACAAAGGGATATAGGGACAGAGAAAGCGACTTTGTTTTATACTATGCTTGTGAGTTAATTATTGATTAAAGGTGTGAGGGTTTTCTTCATGGTGTCAATTATACGATGATACTATTTTTTTCGTCGCCATCAGGTATGATCAGCTCCACTCATGAGCACTCGCCTTGTCACGAGTGTGTGCCGTCCTTTTAAGGTAAAGAATCTTAGTCAAAGTCAAAGTCAAAAGTATCTTTATTCAATTAGGCTACATAAAGTAACACTTTTGAATCGTCATAGTATTACTTACAAAACTTTTACCACCGATTCGGAAGGCAGTTTCTACAGAGAAGAACCGACAAGAAACTCTGATAGTTACTCTTTTTAAAATAAGAACATACAATTGTAAATATAAACAAAAACTTATTATAATATTTATACATGAAAAAAGGTCAACGCTCATGGTAGCGTTAAGAAATTGTAAGGGTGATATAATATATCTTTGAATCTAAAGAAACAATAAAAGGAATATCGTAAAAATTCAGGGTGTAGCTACTATTGTAAATTAAAATTATTGAGGGCATTCGTTAACAAGGAAACTTATACACCATAATTAATTCGTATATTTGTTTATTCGCAAAATAATATATCTTACCTTGTTTTTAGGTTAAAATTAAGGTTTTAAGGAAAACAGATGTTAGTAATTATATGTGTGTTAATAGATCATAATGTGAAAATTTAATACACAAATAGATAAATTTATCTGTTTATTTAGTACATCGTATTTCTGCAATTCGCAATTTTAAAGCAATAATTAAACATAGTACTAATTTTTTGAAAATGTTATTACTTTGCATGCTTATATTGTGGTTCTAGCTGTTATTATTCTACGGTGTTGGAGAAGAAAACTGACACAAAATGAAGGCTGCAATTTCTACACTAGACAGTAAAACGTCTATTATTTTGCATTTGCATAAGTGAGGCTCTAACGCTCTTTGAGCTGAGATTATGGAACGCTTCCATAAATTGCTGCTCTCCCAGTACATGTAGACGATAAATTAGTATTCGTTTAAATGGCACGATGTCACGGACATTATAAATGTAATAGGGATGGTTGTTACGCCTTTACGTAAAAACTACTGGTATTAGAATTAACATAGATTTTATTGCAGATGTTGTTTGTTTTAATGGACTCAATGCGAGCCACGTTTTGAAGCTAGTTTAGAATCTCGAGAGCTTAAAATGCTTGCTTAATTTTTAATGTTTTACGAGTGAAAATGTTCACGTATGCCTGGAATGCCGAGGGGATATGAAGAAAAAATATATTAGAAGAGTGTATATTATGTTTATCGTGAGTATTTGTGACATTGTACTTCCCAAATGGACAGTCTGTTTTGTTGCGGTGTTTGAAGAATACGATATACGAAACAACCCTTTCTGAAGTCGGTTAAAAAACATGGAACTTTTGTTGCGTGTGACTGTCCATCTGTCAAACAGTGTGTCTGGTGAATATGCTTGACTTTAATTTGACAGTAAAAAAAACAGAATTTTTATTTTACACAATCTGAATTATGATTAATTTTAAATATTTTTTATAGTTAACTACAGTTTATTGATTATTCCAGGAAGAAGAAAATAATATCATAGACAATAATTATAAAAATATACCTAGAGAAAAAATCATACTTCAAATTGCGTATTCATTAAAAAATGTAAGGAAAAAATAGTCTGTAAGTTGAGACTTATTTACCTCAAAACTATTGTGCGATAAATAAATTTAATACATTGGTTTTCTCAGAAACTCATTCATTGTATTATGGTCAGAAATCGGTACCTATATAAGGAGTTTTGCCTGCACACCGCAGTTAGAAGTTATCAACATATTTCACGTATAGTCGTGTCATATAAACTGAAAACGAAATTAACACTAGTTTAAACCGTTCCAAAGAAGTGTTCAAATGAAACTTTAAACTACGATCTTTTTGACTCGGAAAATTTATTACCATCTCGATTTTTATTCTCAAAAGTGTTAAAGTCAAACCTTATATAGTTATCGGTTGAAAAACTCTTAGAGATAGTTATGGCTTCGTTATCAAATAATCCTAACTTAACAATGACTAAATCCCCCGCTGTTGAAGCAAAAGAAGAAAATAGCAAAGAGATCGTGGAAGAGATTATTCGACCAGTGAAAAGTAATAATTTAAACAATTTTATGACGGATACAAAATGTCCTATAGGCTATATAAGGGTCGGTCAAAAGTGTATCAAGATCAATAATAGTGAAAACGAACAACCCGCCCAGGAGTGATAAATAAAAAACAAATAAGAAATCTATAGTTTTGAAAATGGTTATTTAAAAAAAATACCTACGATTTTTTTTATTGAACTTTTTTATCATCGTTATGCTTAGAGGAAATTGATATTAAAATTTCAAAAGCGTGTTTTGTCTTTTATTGCTTTTTAATCACCATCTATTTGTTATAATATTTAACACTACCTCTATAATATAAAGTTCAAGTATTAAGTCTTCAGCTTCAGTTAAGTTTATCTGGTCTTATTTTTTAATTTCTAGAAACCTATTATTATATGTATATAGCAAGATGCACATGACATGTACAACTGGTATTGTTGTTAATATTAAAGAATTATTAAAATACTTTATTCTTAAAAAATATATATGTTAAGTATCCTAATAAAAATTTTATTTAGTAAAATGTAAAATCAGGCGAAACAAAGGTCGCTGGGTCAGCTAGTAGGTATATAATAAAATTAACATCAAGAGAAAATATAGAAAAATATAAATATATAATTCCATAACCGTGTGATTCTGTTCGAGAGACACGCACGGGAACGTGACGTGCTTAATGTTTGACCCTCTTCAGATATTGTTTTGTTCAATATATTTTATTATCTTAACACACAGCTGAAGATACATTTTTTTTGGAAGTATTTACGTTACCGCGCAATTCAGGATTCTACAGATTCTATTCGATAGAATAGATAGATAAAGTAATTTTTATTTATTTTAAGAACTCACATAACACATTTTTTTGTTTTATATCTCTAACGTAAGATAATGTGTAGTAGCCTAAGGTCTGTCTTGACTAGTTTTCATATATGAATTATAGCCTTCGCAAGTTCTTAACCTACAAGTATTTTTCGGTTCTTATTTTATAATTCCGAAAACTTGGATTGTTGGTAGAAACTAGCGATCGAACATAATAATTCGTTGATAGGTTTATATAAACTAGCCAAGAGAGACATCAGCCTACAATACATTATCTTACGTTATAAGAAGATATGATATGTTATACCTTTTTTTTTACGGGGGGAAATCCTCTTACGGATACCGCGTCCTCCTCGGGGGACGTATATGTTATACATACTGTTACTTATAAATAAATTTCAGGACTGACCATTGAACTTGGCACACATTTAGATCTCACTCCTTTTGTCGTTGAAGTCAACGACCAAGGCATTTATCATAATATTGAACTTGGCTCTCATTTCACATTTATGTTTTTGATTGGATAAGACTTACTCTATTTAGTAATGCCATAAAAAAAACTGCTTTACACTACCAAAACAGAGTCCTGTTTTATACGACTCTCACAAATTATATTAGAACCACGTATTTTCTTTAATAAAAAGTATATAATAGATGAAGGAATGCCGAATTACGCCCTTACAACTGAAGTCACGCACTTGTATCTGAAGGAATTTAATTTTTGCTACCCCATTGGCACGTTCAGGCGTCCCGACGTGATGTCATTCTAGAAAAAGGTTTATTTAACGAGAAACGTACGCGATTTTTCAATGAAATAAATTGAATTCAACGTCTTTCATACCTTTATTTCTTTGCAAAGCTCTTGAATGCGAGACCGGTGGGGCGATATAGCCAATTTTAAGTAAATCGGGAGAAGCATTTTTAAAACATTTATTTTTGTGTATACTCTGTATATATTAGTCTCATGTTTATTCAAAATTTTATGTTTTTGATACACTGATTTTAAAATAAGTATTATCTACTGTATTAAAAGGTGGTTTTTATTTTGTTAAAGAGGAAAGCTCCAAACTGAATATGATTCATATCATACTCATAAATGCTTATATACATATATGTACTAAATTGTAATGACTTTATTTCAAGTGAGGTTTAAATGATAAAGTCTCAAAGAACAAGTAACGATTACACAAGTCTACAAAAAATAACATTTGAGAGCTGTTTTGGTTTTTTGTGTAATTCTTATGTTTTTGGGTGTGCTGTATTCGAAAATAACTTTCCTTTTTCACCTAAAATGTCAAATTTTTGAGCATGTAGGTGTCTATCTCAATCAAGTTATTATCTTAAAATAAATCACAAAGAAGGAAAAATATTAAATAATTATAAATATTATTTTCTCGAAAACTAAGTTATATATTATTATATACCAGTAATATTTTCATTGATAAAGTATATGTAGCCAACTCTGTTAATACGAGAACCGATGACTAGGCAAAAGCAATTTTGTCTCGCAAATTGCTTCATAAAACTATGCCTCCACTCGCTAACTCACAAAGGGGATTTCAGCTTGATAGCCAACTTTGAGAAAGTTTCGTCCTAGTTAGTAATAGGGACAAAATATGGATAGTTTGAACTACTATCCTTTTAAAGGATAGAGGTTACGGAGACTATTATGTCTATTATTTGTTATTTTTATATAGGTATATGAATTTAACCCTTGTAAAAGATATGGCACGTTGCATGATGATAAGTGATCAACGCCATTTGTCGCGAGTAGTCGGCATTTTTGCAATCAATTGTAAAAAATGTAAAGAAAGTAATATTTTAATATAGCAGTATACAGTGTGCTACAAAACAAGTGTCCGATCCGAAAACCTCTTACTATATACCAGTAGTAGGTCCTTATTTTGCTATTGTATTGAAAAAATAATATAATTATTTTTCCAAACAAAAAAATAAACTAAGTAAAATTGCAAATTACAAGGCAACACGGTCTCGCTTTCACGTGCTCGGCTAGCTATAGGGTCTATACTCTATAGGGTCTACGATCCGTACTCGTGAGTTGCCAGCATTTGTGCATTTCCTTGCATTCGTGTAAATTTTTCACTAGAAATATAATCTTTAATACTTTATTGCAATGTTATTTTTAGATACAGATTTTTGTTTTATTTTATTCGAAAAGGTATTTGAATACAGCATGTTACCCTTCAGGATCAGAAACATGTTTTGTTACACACTGTATGTGGTAATGTAGGTGTATTAGGGAGGATAGAATCAATGTATTGCATTGATCTTATAACGTAATATTATAAAAAGGTGGTAGATTTCTATATTCCTAAGCTGAATTGGGCCGGCTTATTCAGAAAACCGGCGTCTAGTATTAGCATCTCATTAGAAATTTCATTGCGTATCGATAAGTGGAGAGCTCAAGCACTTACTTCCTTCTAATCCCTTCTCTCCTATACTTTCTTTTTTCCCTATTTTAAAGGTTGACAACGCATTTCCAATAAGGCAACCCCCTGCGCAGTTGTCCACCATTAAATACAGAAAATAAAAAAGTGTACTGGCATTATAATTAAGTACCAACTTCGGTTTTGTTAATAAAAATTCAATACGACGTACGGTAGAAATTTTATTGCCCTGTTCTGTTTGTCAGCAAATATTACCATTGATTTCAATAAGATATGACCAGACCGTGTTTATTTTGCACGAACAGAACTATGAATTGAAAAGTTCCGTTAGCAAATATTGACTTTAAAAGTAAACAATTATAAAAACGAAGGCTTCAGGTGTGGGTATTGATCCAGTAAAAAGTGACATAAACTCAGAATTTTATAGGTAATAATTATTAGTTAAAGACAAGGATACCATAAATAATAGAACAGGGAATGTGCCATGTGTTACAAGTACACGTGTCAGATCTCACGACTGCTATTGGCCAATTCAATTTGAATTTGGAAGACGACATTGCCTCCGTTAAAATCGATCATTTGATCGAACGTTGTTGGATTAGACACACGTTTAATTTATGGAATAATTTAATGACAAATTATGTAGCCGAAAAAGACGCAAATTGAATTTTTGTGAAGGTTAATACAAAAAAAATTCAAGGTAAATGTTTCAAGCCAGTTTATGAAATTTAAATAAAAAGAAAGTGGGGACACCTAAAAACTGAAAATTGCCAGCAAAATGAGTTATTAGAGTATTTTATTTATTTCACATTAGTCCTTCGCTTAGAAATTAAAAGATCAGTGAAATGAAATTAAAAGTGCAGAAGAGATCACTTACGATGCTTTCTTTGTTACCATCACAGAAAACTTTTAAAGGAACGATTAAGATTTTAATTTCAGTTTAGTAAAGTTTAAGTAGATTTTAGTTACCTAATTGTTTGAAATGAGTAATTCATAATACTGTATATGATAATACTATCTTTAATGTCCCTATTTAATATGATATCCACAGATGATGACCAAAACGAAAACCCAGGGTCTGGTGTCGGACCTGATGCCCAACATCAAGCTCATGCAGATGGCTGGACATTTTTTGTTCAACTATCATTCCGGTAAGTGGGAGTAAACGATTTCTTTACACCTCGTAGTTAAAATTTACTAGGCAAAACATTTTTTATTCTTATTACTAAAAAGTAATATGTAGTTTAAATTACATGTTTTGTATTGAAACTTATCGTTGCTTGCAATTTATTTTCCCAAGAATTTATACATACAAATTATAGCGGTATATTATTGAAAAATTTCAATTAAATGGATTCAGTACCTTCGTTACAGATGTCCATTTATAAAAATTTCCGCTAATAATATTCAAAAGCAATTTTACAATACAAACTTTTCTAGAAAATGCGGGTATGTCAATGCTTCTACGGAAGATCTACGCCAGCGTGCATGCGATTCTACTGGTCGTTCACTACCTCTGCATGGCGGCCAACATGGCCCAGTACTCAGACGAAGTCAACGAGTTGACGGCTAATACCATCACCATTCTCTTCTTCGCCCATTCCATCATCAAACTGGCGTTCTTTGCTATCACATCTAAGAGCTTTTATAGGCACGTACTATACTCGTTTTTAAATGAATTCTATTATATTAAAAAATGTTTAATAAGCAGAAATTTGACAGCGAAAGCGAAAATGCTATCTAAGAAATTTAAATCAAATTTAGAAAGAGACAGTTGACTAATTATAGCTTAATACAACGTTATCTCTTTCCTAAAGTACTATAGATTCTGTTCAGTACTGTTCCTTTAATAGCGTAGATAACAACATTAAATTATACAATTTACTATATCAATCTTGAAATCGAAAAAGAATTATTGATAATTACTTCTAAGAATTTCCAAACTCAATTCTAGAATATTCTAATCATAAAAGAAATAAGCTGAAATAATTTAACATTATCAAGTTTTGTTAGAATGAACGTGTTCATCAACTCTTTTAGTTGATTGTACTGAACCTAGCCATTATTTCGTACTGTCATCTATTTCTAAATTTAACAACTCCCAACGATAGACCGTGATTACACCTTTTATAATTATAATATATATATATATCAATCTCTTTGATAACATCTCTGAAATGGGTCGTGAAATTTGACTGGGAATTTCAAAGCAAAATATTCTCATTAAGGCTTTTGAAAAAATCTCGACAAAAGTCGTGAATTACGTTGAAAGGGGCGCAAATATTATCTATCACGTTGGCTTGTAACAAAGGAAACTCATTTCCACTCAATTTCCATTAAATAAGACTACAAAGGCCTTAACAAATCCAAACACGAGAGATCCCATTATTTTTCAATTACTTTAAAAACAAGGATAATGATTTCATTCGTTTCTTTGGTCTTTTGGATGTGACTAATATATATTATTGTTAATTAAATTTAGCAGGAATACGTGGAATTGAAACAGCTTTTCTTAAATTACGAATAAGGCTAATAATATACATAATATTAGTTTGCACCCAATTTTGTTTTATTCAAAAATGTTTAATCTTCAGGACGCAAACATATTAAAATATTTATTTATTACACTTTGTTTAAAAAATACTTATTTAAGAGAAAAACCATGTTAATGACAGCCTTATCACTTCCAGTCAACCATAGAAGAAACAAGAAAAACCATTACGATATTTATATTTTAGATGGCGAAATGCTACAAATTTGTAAAGTATGTTAAGCTTCCTGAGTTAACTGAAACTTAATTAATTTGAATGTTATCCAGGCTAATATTACCAGAGTTTTGACACTTCTCTTTGGTTCAGTATTGTACATAGATGACCAGAATGACCCTTCGTTACAATTTCGTAATGGCCGTGTAAAAAAAAACATTTAAAATTTAGAATTGAAACTTTTTTTAATTCAGAACTCTTGCGGTATGGAACCAGTCGAACAGCCACCCATTGTTCACGGAGTCCAACGCTCGCTACCACCAGCTGGCTCTCACCAAGATGAGGAGACTTCTCTACTTTATTGGCGCAATGACTATTCTTTCTGTTGTTTGTAAGTAACCGTCAGAATAAGACTGACTTAAATGGTACCTTCTTGGTCTTTGATATGTCTTTAATTCTAATGGTTTATATCACAATCTTTATATTATTTCAACTAAAATCGGGCTATTTATACAGTTTTTACTTCGAAAAAAGTTTACCGATTTGAATGATTTTTTCTTTGAAAAAAAAACCATAAAAATATTGAGAGAAAAGTGTACCGTATCAGATGTGACGTAAATGGATCAGTAGGGCGTAGCTAATTATAAAAAAAATGGAAAGTTGTACTTCAATCTAAGCAGCGTTTAAGTATTCGCTATGTAGCATTGAAAAATCATTAATTATAGGTTGGGTCACAATAACATTCTTCGGCGAATCAGTTCGTTTGATTATGGATAAAGACACAAATGAAACCATCACTGAACCAGCTCCCCGTCTGCCCGTCAAAGCGTGGTACCCCTTCGATGCAATGAGTGGTACGATGTACATTGTCGCTTTTGCTTTTCAGGTAAGTGTTTGGGTATTTATAAAACCAGCAATGTATTTGACATTATTTAAATGTGCATCTACTGTCCGTTTCTATTTTCGAAGAAAAATAATCTTGTGTATACCATAATTATTTATAGTAAATAAGGAATATATATTTTTTAACTTTTAAACCACTTTTAAGCCAGCCTTATCGTTATTTATAACACGTATAGGCTTATATTATAAACTGCTATCAGACGATGTTTTTATATAATAGGATATTGTTACTCATGCTCAAGATAAACCTTCCCGGATATTTGCTTGTTCGTTCGATCAATATTAGTGTAGGTATATGTATTGACAACTACTTTTTAAAATCGCTTTAATAATTCCGATTCACTGTAATCTGCTTACAATATGACTAATTTTTTGATATCCATAACAAAATCTTATTTTAATTCTCTTTTCGCAGATATACTGGCTTTTCTTCTCAATGATAATAGCGAATCTTCTAGACGTAATGTTTTGTTCGTGGCTCATATTTGCGTGTGAACAGTTGCAACACTTGAAAGCTATCATGAAGCCTCTGATGGAACTTAGTGCTTCTTTGGATACTTATAGGCCTAATACTGCTGAGCTGTTTAGAGTCTCATCTACAGGTAAAGTTAGATGTGGTGACTTAAGTGTGAAGTGTTATCGTATTGTATCTCGAGGAATTGGTTCGTGAAACTGAAGATAGTCTTGACATGGTAATACCACCGTAATTAATGGAATCTCTTTAGAGATGTTATTAAGTTTCGTTCTGTAAGCGGGAGCACTGTTAACAGGCACCATCCTTTATAAACTATATTTTCTATTTCCATTTGAATAAAAGAATTCCTTTTCCCTATTTTAAAGGCCGTTAACGCATTCATGAGGCATTAAGCGTTGCAATTGTTTATGGGCGAAAGTCACTTATTATCAGAAGAATTCCCGACATTGAAGAATGTTTAAAAACTGAAAGTGGTCACTTCATCACATTCAATCACTTGGCTTCAATTAAAAAATATTGCTTTAGTAATCACAGGTCTGAGAATTTAATAAAAAATGCACTTTAATAAAATTTAGCCCACGTCCTGGCAACCTTAAAAATACCAGCGTTATATCGAATTCCAACTATATTTCGAAAGTCGGTCAAATAATATTTACTTTTCGTAATTTTTTTTATTAATTGGATCAATAAAAACAGAACATATTGATATATTTGATAGAATACTTATGATTGTGGTTTTAATAATAGACACTATAATATAAGACCAACTTAAAAGGAGCAAGTTGCCAAGAATGTTAGCATATTCCCCTTACGTCACGTAGAGATGTGATTTATCCAGCCTCTTAGAGCATATTACAAATGAAACACATTAGATTCACGTCACAAAAACCTAAAGAAACGGATCGAGGACGAATTTAGAGTACCTACAATTTATTAGCCGGCCGAACGTTGTTACTTGTCGTGAAAGCTTCGTTTGAAAGAAGTCTAGGAATTTCTTTAACGATTGGATATATTATAAGTTACGAGAAAACTACATATATGACAGTTTCGTAGATAAGAAAAATTTGTTTCGAAATCTAATACTTAATGACCTTAAGCGTTATATTATATAGTTATTCTATAAGTGACTAGATTAGCTTACAAAAATAATGTGTATAGGCAATAACAATGTGTTGTGGAAGACCCATTAACCT
Source organism: Eurema mandarina (assembly GCA_018238005.1). Classification (NCBI taxonomy): domain Eukaryota; kingdom Metazoa; phylum Arthropoda; class Insecta; order Lepidoptera; family Pieridae; genus Eurema; species Eurema mandarina. The sequence continues at coordinate 14,499 of DWAJ01000774.1, forward strand.
TATATTTAACCAATAAACATTAAAAAAAAAACTTTGCCTTCCCATATTGTAATTTAGATTCTTTGTATCAGTTTTAACATAACAGCCTAATAAAACTTAAAAGTTCATTGACCTCACTTTCTTATGTCGTCATCGTTTTCAGATAAGTCTGAAAAAGAGCCTTTAGACCTGGATATTCGTGGTATATATTCTACACAGACGGACTTCGGGATGACTCTTCGCGGTCAGGGCGGGAGGCTGCAGACCTTCGGGCAGCAGGGACAGAACAACCCCAATGGGTTGACTCAGAAACAGGAGATGTTGGCGCGGTCTGCTATCAAGTATTGGGTGGAGAGACACAAGCATGTGGTCAGGTATGAGTCTGTACTAAGTATTTTGTTTGTTTGCACAGGCTAATCTCGGGAACTACTGGTTCGAATAGACAATTATTTTATGTTGGATATTCCATTTATCTAGGAAGACTTTAGGTTATATGTCATGTTGCTGAAAGAATTTAACACTACAAATGTATATACGATTTACCTATTTACTAGCTGCTGCCCGCGACTCTTATAAAGTTTTCATTATTTTTTAAGATGTGTTTCGGTTTTTGGTTTGTTGGATTTATATAGATATATAAACCAAAAACCATGAAAATCGGTCTAGCCGATCTCGAGTTACAAGTGCTGTAACAAACCCGTCTTTGTTACAACACTTATAACTCGAGATTGGTTTTGTGTGTTTATATTGTATTTTTTACATATTACAGGCTGGTGTCTTCAATAGGAGATACTTATGGTACTGCGTTATTATTTCACATGCTCGTCTCAACGATAACACTAACATTACTCGCGTATCAAGCTACTAAGGTAATTGTATTATACAAGCTAATAACATAATCCTCCTAATATTTAATTATTGATAACTAGCGACCCACCCTGGATTCGCTCGCATCTATATCTAAACTAATATATAAAGCTGAAGAGTTCGTTTGTTTGTTTGTTTGTTTGAACGCGCTAATCTCAGATTCTGTCTTGATTGATGAAATTTTTTTTTATTGAATAGACCATTTACCGAGGAAGGCTTTAGGCTACATAAAAACACGCTGCCACTAATAGGACCATAGAAAAAGAAATCGACGGGGACGAAGTCGCGAGCAACGGCTACAATATTATACATATTATAAACATTCCTTTGGTATTACTCTATACCTATATATTAGAAAAATATGCATCAGAATCGATTCGTATTTTCAAAGGCAATTCATAGCTAGCCACACCCCGCGGTTTTACTTGCATTTATGTATGTTTATGTACACATAAACCTTCCTCTTGAATCACTTTATCCGAAAAAAAATCGCATCAAAATCTATAACGTAATTTTTAAGATCTAAGCATACATAGGGACAGATAGACGGATGATAGCAACTTTGTTTTATACTATTTAGTTATTATATGCCTCTTTTTCAGATAAACGGTCTAAACGTATACGCTTTTAGCACTGTTGGTTATCTGAGCTACACTTTGGGACAAGTTTTTCATTTCTGCATTTTTGGCAATCGTCTCATTGAAGAGGTGAGATCGTTGTAGATATATTGTTACAGTTGTTGGGAATACTTTACATAATAAGTTTTAGTAAATTGCATAAAATAACATTCAATATAACCTATTTTAATGTTTGATATGTGTATCGAATTTATTATAATTTTAAGAAGAAGAAGAGGGGAGACGAGCTGGACGCACTCCTGATGGTAAGAGTAACGCCAGCCCATAGCCAGTGTAGTGCTACCCGCAACTTTGCTCCGGGCAGGGGTGCACTACAGCGACGCTCCCCACTTTGAGTCGTCAGATGTTAAGACTCATGAGCCCAGTAATCTCGCTGGCTACAGTGCCCTTCAGACCGGAGCACAGTGACATTTTCACGTCACTGTTCAGGCGGTAGAATGTCTGGCACTGTGGGGGTATACACCCAGTTGGTCTCCTGCGAAAAAGACCTACCCCCGGTAAAGATAAAGGTAGTAAATGATACTATGTCGATTTAAAAGTGTTACTATATTTAGCCTAGTTGAATAAAGATATATTTGACTTTAACTTCACTTCATAGTATAAAACAAAGTCGCTTTCTCTGTAGGTACCTATGTATGCTTCAATCTTTAAAACTATGCGACCAATCTTCATGCGATTTTTTTAATAGATAGACTGATTCAAAAGGAAGTTTTATATGTATGAAACATGCATAATATATGTGAGCGAAGCCGGGGCGAGTCGCTAGCTATATTGTCTAAATTTTCCAACTGATTTTTGATAAGGTACCTACTGAGTGGGAACGACGGTGATGTTATGCTCTTAGAAACACATTCGACAATTAATTTTTATATTATATCTATACTAATATTATAAAGAAGTAAAGTTTGTGTGTTTGTTATTATCCACGTTATTGCTCAGGCTATATAAAAAAGTATTGTTAACATTATGCCCAACAAAGGGTCAGCTAGTATTAAATATAGTTTAAAATGCATAGCTTTGTAACGCCACCATTTTGACATTTCTAAACGAAATTCGGCGCCAAACTCCAAACTGTCAATGTCAAAATTTCGCGCGCGAACATAACGACTATCCTGGTCTTCCAGTCCAATTAAAGAAAAAACCTTTGTTAATTGTCTGTCACTGCACATGTAATTGCACTACTTAGTACTTTTGAGAGTGCTCGATATATGAATGAAGAAAGATGTAATTGTAACATCCAACGTAAGCATTATGCCGCATAATGCGCTCTTGTGCTATAATTGGAAAACTCGGAATACCCACATTACACAGACTACCTACTTATAAAAATAAAAATAAAAAAACAACCCGTCATCCATCGCATAGTAAGTACTCGTAGGTAAACAAATCGATCGGAACTTTCAATTTCAAACTGCTGATAGAAGATGACTGTCCGCCATTTTGTTTTTGTGTTGTCACCGTGACTCGGGCAGTGAAAGTGTGGTTATTTGGATTTGGAAAGCTTCTACGATGCTCTTTCGTATGCGTTTTCAATAATTAGACTAAAAAAAACTACTTTCTTTATTAACTCATACAACATATACCTATATTCCACAAATACATCTTCCCCATGAATTATCTCTGCTTGTTGAAAAAAGCCGCATGATCGCAAATCGGCTACGTCCTTTTAAGATTTAAACATACACAACACAGGGACAGACAGAAGAAAGCGTGTTTTTTCAAACTATTTTATGACAAAGATCAAAAGTAAGTATGTCTCTTTCAAGACGAATAACTCGGGAACTGACGGTCCGATTGAAACGAAACTTAGTTCATACGATAGCCCAATTCATGAGGAACTCTATAGGCTATATAAACATTACTACATTTTAATTTTAATTTTAATATAAATTTGATGTCACCTTGTTTGTTCATACAATACCATATACCAGTTTTATATGTACCAGTGTAAACTATGCGGGAGGGCCTGGTGTCCTGAAATACGGGCTTTAGCCTAGTTTAGGCACCAGACTCAATACAAATCTAAGTGCGAAATGTGCCTATATTGTATTGAATAATGTACTGTGATTGATTGTATTGAATGAATAAAGATGATTATTATTATTATTATTATGTTTAGTAAAAACATGACGATTAAAAAGTGTTATACTATAGGAGATCGATATTTGATTTTAGCTTTGATACTTATTTACAATAATAGTCTTTGATAAAAAATACCTGAGCATATAAAAATCAAGATCATGTCGTCATATCTACTTAGCTCCTTATCCGAGTGTTGTATAAAAAGCGTAATTGTACAAGCATTTTCCAGTCAGTAATCCCATTGCATATTATTGCGGTACGTGGATTTAGTCGTACGGCTTCATGGATTGGATAATGCAGCTACATACTTGGAACAATGTTAGTGTGTCTTGTATGTAGGTTGCCGACGGCGCTAATTGACAATTTACAGAAGCATCGTATTCCACTAATTAAAACTGGGAAAGTATGCGAGAATGTAATAAATGTTTAATCTTTTGTACAAATCTTGAAAGTATTAGCGTTATATTGATCTAGTTCTTATAGTACAAACGTGCTAGTTTTTAAGGGATATTTTTGTTCGTGCATTGTGAATTCTGGTAATTAAAAGAGAGATTAAAAAATTATAGAAGACTTTTTCCGGAATACTGAAACGCAACTTATAATTAAGTACAACTTGAACCGGTCCGATTTGACAGTTCGCCATACAATTCTGTCAAAATTACGAGTCTTAAGGCGTGCTTAAATTTAATGTGCGTATGAGTATTTGGCCGTTTGAATGCCTTCAGATTTATATTTAACATGTTATTTTTGGTATAATTCTATATTATATTAGGTTTTGATGGTTAAAAGTCCGTCTTAACACATAGTATTTCTTGCCGAGGGCCATGCGTATGAAATTTTTAAAAAGTTGAAGATTCCATTAAAGATAATTTGATTACGGAATTTATATATAATAAAGCATATCATGTTCAATTACATGGGAATTCGTTTAATGGGAAATTCTAAATGCTTATTTATATTGAAGATCCTCAAAAGGTAATCAGAAGTCGTACATGTTATGGAAATATTCTGCTTTATTTAACATGACAACAGTAAATATAAAATATTGATGCTTCTAAGAATAAATACTTGATTTCGTAACATTGAAACACGTTATTAATTTATCTAAATTAAAAGGTAAACGGGTGAAAATGATATGATAATTTTGCAGACATAGGACTAGGAACTTTTTTAGGGATTCTAGGGGTCTAATGTGTTTTTGACACATAGTTTGAGTAAGAATAAATTCTTTTTATTATATATCAATTCTTTAGGGCTGATCTCATAGGCCTCGTAATTTGAAAACAAAAAGGTCTATATTCAAATTCTACAACTATTATAAACGTAAAAATGAATAGTGATTTAAATTGAAGGATTTTTGCACATTAGTTTATAAGTAATGACGCATACGTGCGTAGCTTATCATATCATAGCTTATTTACTAAAAAGTTCAAAGTCTGGACCAGAAATAGAATTGGATATAAAAAAAAAAATTTAATGATCAAATAAATGGGTCCTAATTTTTTTTGTGGGTACAAGCTTTTTCTATCTGACAAAGAACCACACATCTACTCTAAAATTTAGCGTCGTAAAATGGCAAAATGCTAACTGCAGGACAATAAAATTACAGGAATTATGTCGTTCGTGTCGCGTTCGCGTGATTTTGTCAAGGAACCCTAATTGCAGTTTGAGGTTTTCGTTATTGCAACTTACAATACAAACTAAATTACCATTAAATAGTTGAACGAATAGCCTAGCTGTGCCGTAAGAAGTTATGGTTTTGTTAGCTGTTTTTAATATATTTATAATAGGTCGCATCGACATAGCTTATATACATACTTTATATACAAAATATATTAATATATGATGGCACTTTTGTGTTACAGGTGCCAACTTCCCCTCCACATGTTTTTTGTATTGACAATTTATATATGTATATTTGAGTATCTTTAGTTTATGTCATATATCCCTATTAAATAGTACTTAGTATAAACTATCTCACAGTATTATGAGATAGTTTATGGACGGTAAGGTTTGTGGCTATGTAACTAATTGGGTATAGTTATCTCAGCAGAGTTTGAGGAGGGTAGCACGCCGTTCGACATCGCTTATAGTCGTTTTACTTAAGGCCCATGGGTGTATGAGAATTTGGCCACTATAAAAAAATCAAACACGTTCAAAGAACGATTCTCACTGAAGCGTTGAAATGTTACGTACTATATCTACTATTTTTTAATACTTTATCATGCTTATTAAAACCCAAGGGCGCACTTTGAAGGTACTTAACAGGCTGTCCTTGGAGGATGAAGTAAGACATTTAAAATGATGTTTTCCAAATTGAAACAATAAGGCCTGACGAAGTCAGTCACGTTTCAAACACTAATTTGATTTTCAATCATGTCAATTTATACTAAAAGCGACCTAGTTTAGATTTATTTAGATTCGTTACAGTATATTTAGTAAACAGTGAAATATATTTGTTTTGGTTAATGGTATTGAATCATGTTCTATATAATTTGTTTTGTATTTTTAGTAATGGATTTGAAAAGCGCTTGAACTTTTTAAGTGACTTGGTATTCTTTATATTTCTTCTAGATGGAACTGCATTTCTAGTTAGTAATTCTACAAGTTCCAAAAAAGAAATATATTAATTATTTATTATTTATATTTGAACGCAAGGCAATAAATTAGTCTTCATATGGTAATTTAGTTAGTACAATCTATAGAAAGGTCTTTTTATTAAGGTCATTTATTAGTAGTTTAATCTGGTTAAAATTACAAGATGAAAATAATGTTACGATTTTCAACTAAAGATTCTTGAAATTTCTTAGGCCACAGGTGATTGTAGTCGGCGTCTGATGCGGGTTTAAATGCCAGCTTGTAACGGCGAGCTTTGAGCATCGGGCACTCACTTGAAACGAGCTAACACGAGCAAACAACTGTGACGCAACACAGTGATATTAGGTTTTCTTTAAGATTTTAAATTTGTACAGAATATGTGTTTTCAATACTGAATTTATAAAACAGGTGTGTCCGTAGACTTTACGCGATCAGATCGTAATTTTTATCAATCTAAAGTATCTGGTTATCTGGACTTATAGTTCAATCGATCAATAGATAACCTTATAGCACATTAAAAACTTACAAACCCGTAAACTGTTCTTCCGCCCATGAAAAGTCGTGCACTGGCCTGTGAAAAATAAATGTAAAACATTATGCCGGCATTTTTCAACCAAACGGTATACCGTTGCTAGCTCAATAATACCAGCCTTCATAATATTGCCTTTGTACATAGCTTTTTATATAGTTGGTAGAGCCGAAGCTATAATCATAATATTAGTTTAAATAACAATCGATAAAAATCAAGCAAATACAAACACCATTATTACCTGTTCGAATTTGTGAAATAATATTGATGATCGGTTGAAATCGTACACAAAACAAGCTTCACAATCTTCCAGTACTACTTTAAAGTCAAGATAAACATACAAAATGTGGTACTAATGCATCTCCCGCCCGAGTGTCAAGAGCACAACAAATGAATAAACTTCTGATTCGCCTGCACTCGACACTGCGCTGATATTTCAAACGAATTTAATTCTCGTGTCAGTGTTCGTTTCGACTGTACTGAATTTGTAATGCAATTGCGTTCTTTTGTACAATCGATGGTTATTGGTTAGGTGAAATAGTATCAACTCATCGCAATTTTTATATTAGGAATAAATATTTAGAATATTTATTTAAATGTGGTGACTATTTTTGTCATGTAACATACCTAAGACGCTACTATTCAGTTATTAATTAATTTTTGTACATATGATTGTACATTTTATGAGAAAAGAGACAACACATAATATTGCATTATATTAAATATAGAATCGATGTTTTAAATGAAATAGTTGCACCTGATTATACATACCTAAGGTCGTATAGTCAATTCGAAAATACATCTTTTATTTTGGTTAAAGCGGCGTACTATAATAATATTGTAGTGTAAGTAATGAATTTTATATAATAATATATTAATATTATAAATAAAAAGATTTTCGAACCCAAAGTGATAATTTTCTCATCGCACCGACATTCGATTTTGTGGCAACAGTTGAATTTTATAAAAAAAAAACTGTTAACATCACCGACTCAGAGACATACTTGGCGACTTTATAGCTTTGAAGATTAGAACCGTAAAAAAACCCTAAAAGACGTACCCAAAAATGCGCAAAAAAGCTGCAAATTAAAACGAATATTTTATTTTCGTGTAAACAACGACTTTATGCTTTATTAATAAGGATTCGGGTTTTATTATACGGGCGAGATCAGTTCAGCCATTTATCACTGGAGTCTGAGAGAGTCATAAACGAACGAAGCCACCAAATCCTTGGTGAATAAAGCCTTGATGAACAGCGACAGGTATTGTAGTTGTACGCAAGATATATGTGAACAAAATTTTAGCGAACGCAGTTTTTCCTCTCGAGTGAAATATATGTAGGCAGCTGTCATTGTATGTAATATATTTTTTATGCAATTTGTCATTCGAGTGTCGAGTATAAGGTCTTTTATATCTCTCATTTTGTAAAGATGAAATTGCTAGTGTGTGAGTGTTTGGGTTTGTACGTTCTCTTTGTTATATTTTATCGTTGTTGGTACGAAATTAAGAAGGGTAGTGAGGAATATTAAATGAGGGTTTCACTTTTAAAAGTATTTCTGCAAATAAAATATTAACCTTTAAAAAAAACACAAAAAATCGCAATGACTAGGTTTATTTATTTTGAGCTAGACCCAAGATTGATTTTATGTATTACAACTTCTCTGCTTTAAAAAATTACTTAGTTATACAAATCTATATGAAAACAACATTTTCGTGTCCAAACAAAGTAACGAAATCAACTGAAGTTAGTTTATATATAAATATATAACAAACACTCCAAACGATACCTTTCAAAACCGACACTTTAAAATATAGAAATGGCAATGTTTCTTTTCCCAATACGATTCACTACAATACCATACAAAGTAGCACCTGACACGTACAAAATGTGCTCCTTGCCTCACACGACCCCCGGGTGCCATTACTTTACAATACTTGTTCCAGCGATATCAAATAAAACTTTATTTACAGCTTTCTACGTTCTTCTGTTGCCCTGGTACCTTGGCTAGGTAAACATGGTATAAAATTGATGAAAATTGACGTTTGTTTTTAGATTTTCGTACATTGGGTATTATTATTATTTTTGTTATAGTATATTGTTGTGTTGCTCATAATTATATAAAATTATCTTTTGTAAGAGCTTTCATTGCTGAAATTTTATATATAAAAAGCCTTAGGATGAACAAGTTTAATAACCGACCAAAGAGTTAATCCATTTTAACAGACATATATTTCGGACGACTACGATTCAATACACATTTTTCAAATCAAAACACCTAAAGTAAATATTGGCAAAACATACAAATTTTGTCGTAATTAATCAGCCCGTGTACCGAAATACTCGTGTATAAACCCAAAAACTAGTCAACAATTTTGTCGCAAATATAACCAAAACATCAAAGGAAACACATCAAATAAAAACAGCAAAAACGCATGCTCAATTTCATTAGCCAAAGTAAACGTGGTCATTAAACATTTTCCGTTAAAATTGTACAAAATTTAACGCTCAAAAGTCACCAGTGGCATTATAAGTAGGGTAAAATTAAGCTACGTATATTTTTGCCAGGTTATACAATTTCTTGGAACATATAGTGGGCACTTCGTTAACTTTTTAATTTCAAAACGAGGCCAAGACTGGTTTTTGTGAACATCTTAATAAAAATTCTTGTACAATTTCTTATATGCTGTACCTCAGTAGGTAAGTGAATATTTACCCTGAAATATTCAAACTGTGCTATCATTTTTATGGTATACAGTACTGTTTGAGTGGTATTTTTATTGTATCATATTTTATTGAACGTCCTCCTAAGGCGTCTTATAATCACATGTTTTATTTATTTCGTTATGATATTTTTTTATATAAATTCAAACCAAGTAAAAAGTGTAAACTCTTATATTGCTAAAAACAAAACTTTTTATTTAATTTAAGAAATATTTGTAACCATAAGAGATTTCGTACATTCTAGTAAGTGTCTCGACATTTATATAAAATACACCACGACACTTAAGGCCAGATGAGTTGTCGCAAAACATTCAAGAACATTTAGTATTTAGTGCTTAGATAAGGCCGCTTAGCGTGTAATAGTTACATTATCGTAACATACCCCGTGACATAACTGAGATAGAATCTTGATGAATAAATAAGTTTGTTTAAGACGGAAAATACTGACGCGTTGGCTAATGTATTACTGGGACTGGTAACCTTATTCACGTTTCGTGACTAATAAGGGCGAGCTCTGTAAAATATTATTCGGTGGTTCTTAAAGGCTCGAATTTTAGCGCCGAATTTGTGTAGGACCATACCGCGTTAATATTATTCGACACGTTACATGTAATATAATGGTAGATCGCGATAAGCTTCTGAAACTAGTTTCAATGTCAAACGTTCGAACTATTTTATTTTTTGCAATTATATGGATTCCATTAATTACTCCGATCTGCCGTCGCGATGTTACTTTTTCATTTATTTCAGCTTTTCATAATTAAAAAATGTAATATTAAAATTTCACTTTTATCTTTTCCATTGCCGTTTGTAGGTCGAAAAAATAATCACTCGCATAATTCCATCGAGTGTCTAAAGAATTAATTCGTTGAAGTACTCGTGCCTTTGTGAGGCTCGCGATAAGACGGAATATAAAAAGGTAATATCTTGCAAAGCTTTAGAACTTCAATTCTCTCTTTGAATTTCGTTGAAACAACACTTGGGGTAGAATAGACTGGGCGCGGACATCGCTTGAGTCAACATGAAGAATTCAGAGTAGGTACGCCGCGGAATTTCGCCTCATCGACATTATCTTTTATAAATTCCACTTGGGCATGAATTCGATTATCTTTTACTATCACACAAATATTACGGAAAAATCTGACGTCTTTACCATTTTATTAAATCGGTGTTTGAGAACCACTGCGTTGGTGTCATTTTTTAACTATAGTTAGTAACATAGTATAGTTAAGTGTAGGTATAACATTTTTAAAACATTAATTACTTTCTTGTAAATAATTCATGACTAAGGCGCGTTAATGATTATTCTTGTACAAATATTTATCTTATATTTGCTTCAAAAAATTATAATATTTATACCTTACCTTCACTAGATATTAATAACAGCCAACTTTTTTATTAAAACATACTATGATACTTGCGAATTACGGCACTCTACTGCCTACTCCAGTACCTTCACAAGTTACTTTATAAATAACATACCTATACTCGCATACGTAACCGCAAGACCAGAATCAGTGAGTCTAAATGCATCCATTTCGCTTCACATCGCGCACTGACGCAGGGCAATCGATTCCCACAGTTTTCGTTGAGTCAGCGTCTTCTAGTTCCAGCCAGCCATAAAATAGGTGCCCTGCTTAGAAACAGCCCTTTTTCGACTACTAATGGATGTCAGCGAAATCGAGCCTGAACGCCACTAACTAATTGGCACTATCGTTTGGATCATGACTTTACTTTTGTTACGACGTTTGACTATTGTGTAAGAATCTAATTTCAGTCTATTTCATTTCAAAAAAGTATTGCTCATTTGTATTTTAAATGCTAGTGATGTGAATTCATTATAGGTAATTAAGTTACTTTGAAAGATAGTAAGAAATAAACATTTATTCCGGAGCATGTATATTAAAACAAAGCACAAGACTCTATAATTAAACAAATAAAAACAATCTGCCTCTCAGCGCGTTTCCTAGCTTGGTATTTTAAATAATTTTTTTTCTTGACAAAACATTGGTGGCCAATGTTCAAGTAAAGATATATCGATATATTTATGACTACCGGCTCGAAAACTACAAGTTTTTAAAGCAAGTTTATAAGCAAATGAAAGCATTCCACGTGATTTCCGAAAAAGCGTTTCAACTCCCTGACAACCTAACATCGGATTTCATATAAAATTTTCAGCTAAATTTAGCATAGCTATTTCATTAGCCATCAGGCGTGTTATTGCTCCGCGTCATGCAGAAAGATATTACGTAGGCAATTTGATGAAATTTGCATGAAGCGGAAAATAACTAGTCAATCTGTGTCCATAATACGTACCTGATAAACGTTACCTTGATTTTAGGTTAACGTTAAATCGGTTATTTTGTTATATAACGTGGCTGATTATAATATACCGTTGCGGTTTAGTTACGGGAAATATAGAAGAATAAAGATCCAGAAAAGACGCATGAGAATGAGAATTTCCTGAAAAGCTTTACTTTTATGGAATTTTTATAAATTGTTTTATAAGTAGTGATATAAGTATCTAAGACTATCGTAATACATTAAAGCTGCAGTTAAGTTTAACATTTGCGTAACTACGTCTACCACTTTTTCTGAGAGGTGGTAGGTATCTTGCATTCAAGCCTGTTCAACTCTAATCATTACTGTTTCACCATCCAGCCAACCACAAAAGTAAGCTTAAATACCATGAAATCTCCCACAATCTTCAAAAATGTACTAGGCAAACATAAAATATCTATCGCTTAACTAAACCCTCTGCCAAAAATAACGTTCCATCTCAAAAAGAATTACCGTCTAGAGCCGCAATATTGTGCGCTAGCATTTTTAAATCGTCATTAACTCCCCCAATGCAGTACAATTAAAAAGTCGAATTGCAGCACATTTCGAAGTAAATGCCAGTTTTCTTCAACAAAAGAGTGTAAATGGCTTTCAAGATGTTGAAGAGCGTTTATTACAGACTTAGCGTTAGCTCGCATTTTTCATTAACGTGTTATGACACGTACAACGCTGTTTCTAATTGTTTGAGTATCGTTTTGAGTTATCTTGGCTGGAAATGTTTTACGACAAACATTAAAATGAAAATTGTGAACTACATTTTGTTGCGGTCAGGTTTGAATAAATTAAATTGTTAGGAAGGTGTTTATTCAGATACTTTAAGATTTCATTCATATGTATGGTATAGTAGTGGTATGTTACTTTAAATAAAGTCTGAATACACTATATCTTAAACATTTTTGACTATTATATAGTATAATACGTTTTAATACTGGAAAAAATTATATATTTATCATTGTAATGCACGTCTATGTTATTATGAATATTGGTTATAAATGGCGAGTAAAAATCGAGTTGTGAAAACGTATCTATTTCACAAGAATAAAGTTAATAGAAAGGCTAAGTTACTCGTTAGATCGCGAGTCTGTAACCGGCTCTTAAGTTTTTAAAAACTCATCGTCTTTTAGTAGTATTATATGCAAGGCTCCCTTAAAAGCTCTTTGACGTGCCCGTTAATGGAGTGAAGCGTTACAGAATTGTTATTACATTATTTATTCAAATGATAGCTTCGTCATATCCGTTTAGTGTCTTTGTTCTGACGTCAACGGACAAATTTTCATTGCCTGAGCTCTAGATATACGACCTGATTTTTGAATTTAAGTATGTTGAAATTATAAAACATCAAATGAAACATACTTATGGTGCCATCTAGTAGTGGTATAAGTGATATTGATTGGTTGTATGGTCATTATGTTCTTTGTATATTTGACAAATAAAGACAGTTGTCACTGAGTTTTATACTAAATCAACGTGTTGTATTAAACTATAAAGTAAAAGCCAATGTTGTAATAAATTCAAATAACTCCTTGCTATAACTATATGGACTCATATTATTTACTTTGTTAAGAAAATCAATAAAATGACGTCACATATACCTATGTAATTTCGTTTAGCGACTTCGTCGAATTTTACGGACTACAATATAACTGCCTCTTTTACTCCATGAAAATTATACAACTATCAAAAAGAGACAGAAAGATTTACTTAAATAGTCTCATAATAATTGTGAGTATTTTCATTATATGAGTACTAGCTGTTGCCCGCGACTCCGTCCGCGTGGACTTTCATATAAACTTTAACTTCCCCTTTCTCCCCCTTATAACCGTTTTTTTTAGTTAAAAAGTAGCCTATGTTTTATCTCAGGCTCTAGACCAT
>DWAJ01000775.1:0-28101 GCA_018238005.1 Eurema mandarina
CGCCGCAGCAGCGCGCGGATCAGGCACTTGCCGCGCGACGACAGGCACTCCGGCACCACGAAGTAGCCGCGCGATATCTTCGCGAACAGCGACACGTGCTCCGAGTCGTTGAACGGGTACCTGCCGAGATGGAGACCACCATTACTAACATGACGAGGAAATTTTAATAAAAAATAAACTAAATCATTTGTATTTATTTCTAGATCATAATTTACAATTCCTTTTTTTTCACAATAGAATCCTTCCGAATAAGAACAATTAAATTTTAAGAACAAATTGCGCATAAATCTTTCAGAAACAATGTCTTATCTAATCGAGGACGAGCGGCGCCTAGTCGCCAAATTGACATGTTTCGAACAATTAGAATGTTAAAATTTCAAATCAGATAATGAAGAAGACCGAGGCGGCCCCCCTCGGCTCGTTTAAGATAACGCTCGTTAACATCGACATTAGGCCCGTCGAAAGTTTTTCTAAAGCACGGCCAGTTTTAATGACGCCGCCGATTGTCATTCGGACGGCAGATGCGCGAAACAAAAACTCAGGTAAGCGACGGAACCCTTCCGGCGACAGGTGAGGGCGGCGATTGCGGCGAAATCCCAAATTTTGAATTTAAATGACGGGTGCGAGCCGAAGGGAAACAAAGGATCGCGAACGGCAGGTGCCGGCGAGGCAACGTCTTCGCCACATGACCGCGGCAGGTGCGGCGAAGATTTCACGAGACGTATATATGTGGGTGATATAATTGCTGGCCGTTGGCGCGTAACGGCCGACAGGTGATCGCGCCCATCCAGGGTCCCAACGGTCGCCGCGACCCTTGCGATCTCGAAAAACGGTAAGTCCCACGCTCGCAGGTGAAACGCCCACCCCTGCATTATTTATGCGCGTCCGCCTGACCCGAATATCTCGATCGAAACGCTAATTTCATTAGGCTACTGGTAGTATGGAACGCGACGTACCTCCCGACGAGCATGGTGTAGAGGATGACGCCGAGCGACCACATGTCGGCCGCCTTGCCGGAGTACGTGCGGTGCGCGCGCAGGATCTCGGGCGACACGTACGCGGGACACCCTCTCTTGTCTTGAAGTAGATCTTCTTCGGGGTCGTCTAGGACGACTGCGTCTTCTAAGGATTCCAATTTTAAAGTCGTTCTGTAACAAAAAGAGAATTTCGTGAGTTTCCACGTCGCACACATTCGATATATTACACGCAGAGCGCGGGATTCACTGAACTCGATCGTTAATTAATTTGATGCATGTCCAATGAACGATGACCCGTATAAATCAGCGCTGCCGCTATCATAATATAATATCTGCATATCGCGGTCGCTCGCGGCCGATGGATCCTTTGTGCACAAAGGACCGGCTGCCTTTAACGAATCGTTTATTACTAATTAGTAAAACATCACATTAATGGCTGGTCGGGGCGATCGTTGCAAAATGTTTTCACGTTTTGAATGTAACAATAATGTCATGTAAATAATTACATGGCGTACCATAAAGCCGCTCGGTGACGCAATAGGTTTTGTTTCGTCACCGAGCGGGCTATAGGCGCACTGCGACCTCGTATTTCAAGTCGCCGCATCGTTTCGAAATGCATTAAATGCACAATTCGAAACAGTAAACGGTTTTATGTGAATCGATGTTTCCAATAAGGAATGATGACACCGACAAAGTAAACTTCCTGCTGCCAAGGGAATGTTATTGAACTCCGAATGTTGACTCAGATGAACTAATTGCAAACAACAATACTAATTGATGTTTGACTGTATGGAAACTTGGCTACAGCCTTAGCTTTAAATAGAAATAGTTTGTCAAGTAATGTTATTCATAATAAACGAGTATGCGCTATATAGCAACTGGAAAATAGGCAGGTGTACAATGGGCGTTCCAATGCAGTCGATTTCTTAGGCATTCATGTGTAGGATATTTTTAGCTTCTGATAGAGTTTCGAGGGGATTTAGCGTTTAATTAATATCAGCAGGATTCTATTTAAAACTCGAAGATGCAATAATATAAATTAAAGTTAATGATTCCAAAGAATAAAATGATTTATGATTTCTAGATTTGGATTTTATTGGATTAGTACTGGCTTCAAAATTATAAAATTATTTAACAATAGTGTTACAAGTAAACGAAGTGGACGTAGTTGAAACTTAACCACAAGAATAAAGTAATGTAATTATTTTGACGCGTAGCAGATAAAGAGGTTCTGATTTATTAACATATTTATGAAGCGATCGTGACAAAATGGATCGCCGCTTCATCTAAAGGTTACCCTCGTTAGGCTGTCGCAACGTTGCGGGACTGAAATATGCGCACACCGACAAAAATCAGATACCTTGTAAAATAATTGAAACATTCGTCAATGTGTGCATGCTATATTTGTGCTGTATGAATTTATTAGCTGTAGAATAAAAATACTTCAATAATATGAGGTTTTGAAACGAGGCAAAGTCTATGGGAACCGTATGGATCGCGGAGTGGCTGCTGACGTCACGGTGCAGCCCTTTTAAATACATCAGTGAGCGGAGCGGGAGTCCTCGTATCAGTTTAGGCGGCGACTGCGCAATGATCCTAATTAAATCCCTTACAGCGGCAAGGCTAAAGTGCGATGTCTGTAGTTGCAATCGATTCGCATTTCGCAATGTGTAAATAAGTTATACGGTGTCGTAACGCAGTCGGAAGGTTGGCCGGATTTCCGAGCGTGTTCCGAGCGCGGCGTGGCCTCGAAGGATTCTCGGTGGTCGCGGGCGCGAGACCGCGAAAGGACAGGCCGAGCGCTCGACGGCCGACGCTCCACAGCCATACCTGCCGGCCTACTCGACTAACTTGACGCAATCAGCTCACTTGAACACTGTTACATTTTGCTCAAATTCTATCTGTCATATCTTAAATCAAATCATGTCCTAACCTACTATACATGTTTACCGCAATTTTATAAAACCCCATTTGGGATTAATCTTCTGCAAAATATGAAAGAAAATTATGGGGTAAATAGGAAAAATCTAGAATGTTCTAATTAATTACAAATCGTGACGTCCTCCCAATATAAACATTTACACGGCCACGTTGAGTCACGTCTACTTCGCAATGAAGTTAACTAACACTGTTTCATTGACGTTACAAACGTGTAATTGAACATTTATCTTTAATATATATCGGTGTGTACTGTGAAGAAAATAACATAATGTGGATTATGGTGCGTTTAGATAATGGCCACTAGGTAATAGAGATGTGCGGAGGGCAGTGGGCAGGTATCGCGGGTATCGCAGATCGGCACAATTAGTGGGATGCGTGGCGGTTTCGCAAGCGGCAGCGTTGCTCAACTCAACCCTGACAGTTTCGTAACAAACAATGGCAGCCGCGCACAGATGCAGCACACATGCATGCACTTCCTGCTCGCCTTTATATCGCTGTGACGAGCGTTTGCGCAACTCGCCCTCGCGGACGCTATACCCAATGTTCTCAATGAATTATTGCGACTCTCGGTACGTCAGTATTACAAATATCTAATTCGTAGCCCGAAGCAGGCAATTCGGAGACCCAACGGTAGTTAGTCATAGGTTTTCGTAACCCGAATTGTAGGGACATGTCATGTCGTAAGCGCGTTACCACACTGCGGCCGCGAGATGCCGGGATACATTGGGAAACCATCCCGACCATGCCCAATTATACAGCCGTTCGTGGCGCAATCGCTCTGCGCCGGCCGTACCATGTTATTGGATTGATAACACTAATGTTTCGAACTTTACGCTTTATCTAGAGCACTTAATTCTCGCGCATACGTGACTAAGCTCTGTGTTCGGTTGTAGGTATGACAAATTCTTGTGAAATTATATCTAAGTTTGAAATTTTGTTGAAGATTTCATTACTACACATGCCTCCTATCAGCCTAGAATTTAGGTCTCAAAACCGCATAAACATTGGTACAGCTCGTTTTATCGGAGCCGCGATAACGCAAGGCGAACGTTTTGAAACTGAGCGCTGGGCTGCTTGCGAAAACGCTAATGTGAACATCGGTTGCAAAATTGTTTTAGTTTTAAAATCGAATGCAGCGGCGATGGGCTGGAGCGCGTTGACATTTGCCGTGGCGAGGAGATCGGATAGCGCAACCGGCAACCGCACTATCCTCTTTGGGCCGTATTTGGCAGGCGGACTACGTTCGCGCGACTCGCGGCCGCGTGTCACAACTCACAATGGATTATGAGCGTTGCGATATGGCATGTTGAAAGTTCGGGCGGTCGTCCAAGGCGCCTCCGAAATAATCCCGTGTTGCAACTGACCAACTGACGGGCAGCCCGCTGCGGAACGTGCGCCACTCCGACACTCCTCCACTCCGCCACGCCGGGGCCCCTTGCGCAAATACGAGAAGACTATGCGATTAACTAAACGCTTAAAGAACTTTAATGCATACAATGTACTCTTATGTAAAATTTCTTGCCTCGAAACGAAGATATCCCGATTCTATTACGCGAATCTTATGCAAGAGAAGAAAGCGCCCGGATTGCGTTTACGCAAAGTGTCCAAATTCTCATCGATCTCGCATCTCGAATCGCAACAATTACACCGTTACGTGGCCGGGTCTGTTAAATCCGGTGAACGTTCGACTTTCTAACGCAGGGTCGGTGTACGCTGCGGTGTGGCGCAAAAATTTCTCCGACGTCGCGAACGAAGAAAGCGCAACCTCTGCGTTTTGCAATCGCGTAGCGCCGTTACGAAAAAAGAGTAGCACCATAGAAAGTAGCCCAGTTTACAGTACTTGCTGTTATAACAGAAATATACAAGCCGTCAATTCGTGGACACACTGCAGCGTTAGTTTAGCATAACAGAACGCAAGCGATTGGGCAAGTCAGTGCACTTACGCAAGATTGATAAACGATCGGCGGTATGTCACCGCACGTGAAAATACTTCCGTTCATTGACTCCTTCCCGATATAACTGTCTTTATCTGTGTTATTTTGTAATATGTTAACGAAAATGTCAAACACGTGTTTTAAGGGTTGCTCAAATGTGCGTTTCTTTCTAGTCTATTAATTGTACACGCTCGACGTAAAAAGCGAATGAGGTCGCAAAAGAAGATCCTATTATATGAAATGCTTTTGCAATCGTTCGCGTAACTCTTGTAGGAATTCTCTACTGCGGCATGTTACAGTAAGAACTACCAGCTAACCTGCTTAGTAATACGTTTGCGTATGCACTTTCATAACACTATTACGTTTGTGACGAGTTTTCCAAGCGCTGAGAGACTGATAAAAACTGATGCTCCCATATTGCAGTCGAGTAATTATAGTCATCAGTGAAAATTGTTCTTCACGAAGAAATGCATTCGTGTGAGAGAATATTGCGTTAACCTTCACATCACGCAAGAGAAATGTGCATTTATTTGTCCACCTACAACGACAATAATTACAAAGCGTAAACAGCTGGCGACAGGTGCGTGTTGCACTCTCTGTATGGAGGTCGCAAACGAGAATACCATAAAGGGCAGCTGCGAACGCTTGTCCTCCGACAGATGCGATTTAGATCGCCCGATAAATAAAAGAGTAAATCCACATCCGCGAGCGCCTGCCCAGCTTCCGCCGCTGCTCACGCCGTCATACGCAGCCGGAATCGACTATTGTGTCTCTGCAATCGTTTCCTCGTCATTATTTCGGATCGGAAATGCGAATCGCGACCAGGCGGCCTTCCTCCTCTGCCACGCAACGCACATTTCGAATATAGGTATAAGCAATAATAATGAATTATTAAATCTGGTCTTACAGTACGATGCAAGAGTTTGCAATATGTAACGAGCGTGGTTGCGGATCGAGCAATACTTGGGATTACAAACAATTTGTTAACTGCAGTTGCGAGATTGCAAATATGGTAAAATAATAAACAATACACCGCCAATGGTTGTTGCTGATTAATATGCGTGCACGGACAGGCCAAGGTGCACTCCCGATAGCGACTCCTTGGGTAATTGTTGCGTCCATGGCAGATCTGCAAAACGGTTTGCACATACTACGTTATGCCTAGCGTCACTCGGCGCTCTTTCATAATGAATTTACATAAGACAAGGTAAAATAATGCTTTTATCAGTGCGTTATCACAATCACAAAGTAAAAATTTATAACGTTTTAAATACGCAAAATAAAAGGACAAGCTTTTAAGCATAAATTTGCACAGATGTAATGACAAAAAGCTGTAGGTACAGATGACGAAGTCATTTCGAAAACGCAAAATAAGCGATGTTGCGATTTCGCCTTACGAAATAACATTTACCGCGTGGTTGCAGAAACGCGTGGGACGACAAATAGGTTTAATCTCTGTCGGTGTTCAAACATTTACATGTTTATGATCCGTTATACATATGTTGTAATTAATCACATCTTCATGGCTCACAAATACGTCATTTCCTTTAGATCATATTCAAATTAGAGTTTCATAAACATATTTCCTTATCAATTATTTTTTTCATTTTTATCAGTAGGTATGCACTCCTTATCTAATCGGGTGGTACATCTTTAATATTGTCAGATATTTTGTTTATTTATTTAGCTGGCAATCCGATAGTAACCAAACATTTTAACGGTGAATTACACAATTATATAAAACTCAGATTAATTGATCGTTTATCATTGCTAAAATTTTTATAGTTTAAAAATGAAACATATATTTGTAAAATTTATTTGCTAACCTTATTATATAAATGTTGATAGTATCTACTAGTTTATGTACCATGTATGTGTGCACATAATTTATAGATCTTCTGAGACTAGTTCTATTTTTTCATATCTATAATAGCATTTATTTTTATGCTTTTTGCAACTCTACGCACAGCACCTGTTACTCGGAGGAACTCGTAATGGGAGGCTTGTATTAATTATACGAGAATACAAAATATGGTTACGCTTATCATCAAATATGATTAACTTCAGTCATTTACTGTGCCGTGTAGCTGCACTAGATTACATCAGTTAAAAACAGGAATGTAACATATAAAACATACGACTACAGATTAACATCATTACTTACTCTTGCGAAATGAAAATATTATTTTTATTTCTACAACAAGTGTTCATAGATTGTGATCTTATGCTCAAAACAGAGTGTTACTTAAATTTATTTACAAACATCTAGCCCTCCGATATAAATTCCACAATATAGCTTTTATTAATACGCGTGATTGTTATCGCGTCGAATCGGTACAATGGTTTTAATAACTAAGGGTACGCACAACCCAATGACGTAGCGTATGATTTAGCCAGGTCAGCGCGATAAGACACGCACAAACTTATAACGTGATTTATAATATTCAATAATTTATCAGAATTCGCATTGTATTTGATGCATTACGGTTTTACATCGGACAACTGTTTAATGTTCCATTAAAGCGCAGCTATGAGTTCTAAAGTCTTAACAATAGTGTAATCGTCGCTACGTGGCGTTATGTTGTACGTACAGCCCATAAATTCTTTACTACTACAACTACGGAACGGTTTAACGTGTACTAGAAACAATACGAGGAAATTGTATAGTAAAGCGATTCCATCAACATGCCGTGTTTTAACTCGGTATGTAAATAAATAGAACGCACAATAAAGGTTCGCGTGAATTTAAAAGATTAAACCAAAAAAATATATACGATTCGAGAACTCGTTTCTACCGTTATGTGCTGAAAAATATGCGTAAACACTCATGAGACTGGTTTAACAAGTTCCATCATTGATTTCACAAAAAAGCGTGACAGTTTACTATGGGCCCTTCTAACATTTCTACTATCGTAAGCGGCGATATCGTATCAGCTAAATAGATGTTTATATTCATTAATCGCAGGAGCTTTATTTGGATCAAAACACGAAAGTTCATAGACCACGTCGTGAATGTGGAATTTTAAACACCGTATGATTGTGTGAATCGTGGACGTGTATCGAATATCATTTGACCGCGCCTCGTAAACAAATAACGCTCGAGCCGCCGATCCCGTTGCGACACCTCGCCAGGAATCGGGAAGTGGGTTCACTTAAATATGTATAATCGATTGCAAAAGGTGAATCTGGCACATCAGCGGTACTTTCTCGATACCGTTTCGAGAGAAATGCTACTAGGCCGATGAAAGTTTCCGATTAAATTTACAATCCGTAAAGATGAACTAGCTCCATGTCAATCATCATAAAGTGCGTAGTTCATGTTTTTGTCGCCTCCGTTCGCACACGATGAGATCATGAAGGATCAATGTTCTTTGCGAATGCCTAAGCAGTGATCCGCAAGAGGCGGTTCACGAACCCGGTCGTTCACCTCTCAATTACTTTTTTCTAGTAGCAATGATGTAATTTGGAAAGTGCGGAAACAGTCATTTCTAAATTAAATAAAGTCGAGCGTTATATCACAATACCGGGCATCGCGGATGCAAGCAATGGAAAGGGTCAGTGAACTTGCGAAAGTTCATTTGACATAGCCGACCGCGACTACGAACGTTTCGCAAAAGAAAGTAAGTAAGTGGTCAGTTTATTTTCACGGATTATTTTTTAAGCGAAAATGAACAAAGTTGTGAAACAAGTAAAGTAGGAAAAGAGTTGTTAAAAAATTGGAACGCATTTTAGAATTTCGGATTGTCTTGCACAAGCGTGGCGGAAGAGAGTGCGGACGAAACGGCATATTGCGGTGATGCAATAAAGAAAGCGCGGAACTGAAGTAGGTTTTCTAACGCGGTGAATGTACTGCACCATTAGCCGTATATCATCGAGTCCGCAAAGCCTCTCGGCGGGCGACGACCTCGCCTCGCTCGGGAGTACATTTCGCTAGCATGATATAATAGATTCGCACGGAAAATTACACGTCATCCAAGGGAGGTGTGTTATCGGCAGAATTACATCAAGCAGATTGCAGACGGTTAAGTAAGCCTTTATGTTGTCACATTCGCTTTGCTAACGGGCTGATGTAATCACCGGGACTTGTAAGTAAAAAACGCGTGTTTTTGATATGTCAAGTTCATCTGGAGGCCGAGCGCGTTACGGCACGGGCGCGGGTTCGAGCCTCGAGCGCAGCCATTCACAATAAATGGCAAAGCACCGTTGTACTTGACCTACTATTTGGGTCACGTTGCAAATCATATTGAGATGACACGAGTGACGATAGCAGGATAACTACATACCATATCAACCTTTTGTCGAACAGTATGATAGAGGTAACATTGTAATATTTTCCTCGCATAATTACAAACGATGTGGGCAATAAGAATGTATATTCTATGGCTTATGACTGTTTTGACATTGGCATATCGGAGCACTAGGCCACGGTAAAAACATCATTGGCGCGAGCTTGTGTTTACGTCAATGGAGAAAATATTTCATTAAACAAGGCTATCACTAATAGGCGATGATCTCACCCGAGTGCAACTTCTATAAGTACATAATGTGTGAATAGTGAATGCTATCAAACAGATCCTTTATTGGTATTTAACTATATTTAGTCAAATAGAATTACGACTGAAATGACGGGTGTGTCGAGTTTAGTATTTATGGGTTATAAATCTTCGTTAATAACGTTCATTTGAAACACAATAATGGGGAATCGTTAAATTTATTTGCTTTTATTGGTATGGTGACGCGAGTGAGATATATATTATTTATATACATACATATATTGAAATGACAAAATAAAATTGAAGCGGTTGCAGCGCTCACGGCGTCTGGTATCGGCGTGTAATAATCCAAGTAGGTTAAGGTTCCATCAAGGATTTGTTGCGGCAAAACACCGCTCCGAAACCGAGTGTTACTATGAGCTAACTGCACGGCTTTACTGCATTCGTTTATTGCCTTTTGTAATTTTTAAAGAGGCGACGACAAGTCTGCTAATGTCGTTGATGAATGGGCCTCAATTTCTCTTTTAGGTCACATTTATTACCGCTTTGTAACATCGTATTTCATTCACCTGCCTATGACAATTACGAAAACTGGTCACAAAGTATGTAGCAAGCGTCTTTTGTTTAATTAATGTTCGCAAACAAAAGTAACTCAATCGTTAGTGCTTTGTGCGTCGTGTACTTGTGACGAAGCACAATGAGTGGGTCCTTTGAGGGGCTTTTGAAATGCGGCTTCAGAATATAGAGCGCAAAACAAACAGGTTAATAAGTTTCAAAACGATCCAGATGTATTACAAAAGCGGTAGCGCACAACTGTTTGGCAACTACGCGGCCGATTGTTTCGCAACTCGCATCGCAGCGTCCGGACCACACGATTAATTGTTCCTATCGAGTATCGCGCTATATTCAACTATTCGATTCTTTTGTTTTACATTACATAGTACACAGTACACACCAACCAAAGCGCCGAGTGTGCTCAAATGTACGTACAAAGCGAACTATATTTATCATTGTTTTTAAAAATTATGGTGTTCAGTAATTGAACGTTTACGAGAGCTATTAAAATATATTGTAATGGTTGAACAAGTTGGTGTATTTGCAACGCAACCCGCGACCTCGAACGACTTATGTAATAAATAGACCGCATATTAAATGGATAAGTAAGTTTTCTGTTGCTAAATTACAACTATTGCTAATGTAATATTAGCACATAATTATTTTCTAAATTTAAGTAGAGAAGTAATGGTAGAGAGTATTTACGATTTATGTATGGCAACGTACATGAACAGATGATTGATGACGTGATAGAGGTAAAAATAATCAGCATGAGGCATTCAGAAGCATAGAAGAGCGAGCGCAGGCGGCGGCAGATGTTTGCGAAGCATTGTGAGAGGAACAAAGGCAGGTAGGCTTCGAGTCCTCGACCCGCCATGTGCTGCGTGTCATTTTTTCAAATTATAACATGTTTTAGGTAGGAATTCAAAAAACTATTCTAATCTGACCGAACAGATGGCCGCGCACATGTCCACACAAAAAAATCGACGCGAGCTTTAAAACATACGTCCGATTCCTATCAATCGAAAATTTAATTTCCACGCCAACTAAAACGCTTTGTGTCCGACTGCGAAACTACAGTAAATTAAATACAATGGCTTCCCTTTGTTACAAAAGAGAGAAACGAATCGAATCCAAGTTATCAAAATTAATAACAGCAAAAGCAATTTACTTTGATCGCGTAATATCCTTCTGGCGCATTTATTGAGCTGAGTTTTCAATTGTTTCCCGAATGAATGAGGGAAATAACTGCCTGCTTTTCATATAGTCTGCACTCGAGAGATATATGTGATGAAACGTCGATTGAAACAATGAAGGGGACTGTATCGGGCATGAAGAAAACGATAGTACAAACAGCAAATATTGACCTCGGAGCATATGTCGAAAGCCAAACTTTAAGACTGGTTATAAGTGCATTTGAATAAACATTCGCTGTGATAGCAATGAAACTTTGTTGACCTTAAGTTGTATCGAATGTCGCGTTGTATGCACCCAGATAGAGTTGTCATCAGGTGTGCAAACAATATTCAGTGTTTGCATTGTCCTTTACTTTCAAATAACCATTAACCATAAAGTTATTGAAAAGCTTCACTGACAGAGCTAGTGATTTAATATACGCTGCATATAGAGATCAAAACTTTTAAATATCTGCACAATAAACGAGAGAATAGTGTATTAAGCATAAGGGTATTAAATTTATGGACCGATGAACCTTGCTTCGTCAAAGGAATTTGCACCTTCTGTCCATATATGGACAATATCAAGTGCACGTTATTTTAGTGCATGAATGGTGTTATCTATAGAATGCGAATATTGAACACGTGCGTTGTGCAGGTAGAAATTGCATGTGCAGCTTTTTGTCTCCAAAAAGCACACATTCATCGCATTGAATAGAAGTTTTCTTGCACAAGAGCCGCGTCTTCTTCAATCGTCGATTCATAAAGAGACCGAATGACAAATCATGCGTAGGAGATCGCCAAGTTGTTTGTTTTGAACATCTGCACCGAATTTTGTATAGAATTGGCGAGTTCTTTGCAAAAACTGGCGTATTGTCACCTCGCTCAGGTAATTGTTGAAAGATTAACCCGATACGGGTTCTAACAATACAATTAGAACACCTTGACTTTTTTGTCGCAGCTCGGTATGAATGGCTCGATATTAAGGTTTCAAAAGCGATGCCATGTTCATATAAGCTGTGTGTTGCGGCATAACGCACGACCTTACGGCTGTTATCTTCGAGATAAGGCAGATTGTGTGACCTTTAAATGTTGACTAGGTGTCTTTACAATATTGATAAACCGTAAGACCAATGACCGTGTATTTTAATTGCGTCCTGTTCAGATGCTTTATAGGATGTGAAAAATAATTAAACTTTATTATTTTTTTTTATTCAATTGTAAATACTCTGACCAATAACCATTTAAATTTCGAACAAATATATTTTGTTTCGTTCCCAGGCCTCTCGAATTTTTAACACGAGAGGGGAATTACGTATGAACAACAAGTACTCTCGTACACCGGATGTAACGGGACCATTACCGGATTAAATGAGTTCGAATAATTGTATGGCAGATGGTATGAAATTCCAATATGAGCACTCAATTAAAGCTAGCTTCGAAGTAAATCATTTAAAATTTTATGCCCAATATAATTATTTTATTACGTTTGCTTTATATTACTAAAAGGATGTTTATAGTTCACTTAGCACACGACTCTATTATCACTCAATTAGTAAAGAAATGTTGGTAGGTGGCGTCTTAGAATGGAAGTGGAGTAAGATGAGCCGGTAACATTGTTTTCCTACGAATTAGCATAATTATTCCTTTCCGTTCTAAATTCCTCTTGTTAGGCATTTGAACGTATTACCAATACCAATTACTGAGACACACTTGTACATATGTGAGTCAAAACGTTAATGAGTTATGAGAGATGTAATGACGGAGTACTTAAGGTACACATGGAATAATTATGTATAAATGAATTAAATAAATACTTTATTGAATACGCAAACAGAAATTATTAAGGATGCAGAGCTGACTCAGAGATAAAAAAGGAGTTGATATACATTGACGTAAACGTCGAGAATCGAGATCACGTGTGACCTTTACTTGTCTTTAACTATTTATTTTTTTGTTGAAACAATGTTACTTTTCAACCAAATGAGTATAGATTATTCTAGAACGACATAGATTATATTCAATTTTTATTTTTTTATTTTAATTAAGATACTATTATATCCGTTGGCAATTGGAATAAACGCATACAGCACTGCAGTAAATCAATAGGAAGCATGGAATTTGGCCAATACTAAAGAACTGTTACGTCACAAAGTAATAATCCAGTCAAATAGAACTGACGAAATTAGTTAATTCGATTGCTATATCCGTCTCAGTTACACGTGAACAAAACACGTTCAATGTTTATCAAATGAATATGGAATAGATGGTTCCTGGTCGAAACGCGACGAAGGCGGAAGAGCGGCGCTTACGCAACTGACATTGAACCAGTGGACTGGAGGCCAATAGCCGGATTTTTAATATATCAACCATTTTGTATGTGCAACTTTAAATTTGGAACAGTTACATTTTCAATTATTAACACGATTAAAAGTACATGCATAAGATATATATGTATATATATAAAATAAATGCGGAAATTAATTTTAGCTATATGCGCACTTAACTTTTTCTTTCTTCATGTTTTTAATAAAATATATATTGTTATCGTAAAGACATTGTAAAATAAATAGCTTCCGACATAACAATGATACTATAAATAAATCTTACAACGCTTCTGTATTGGAAAATTTATAATAATAAAAATAACTTCGCACTTAAAAAGCCAGATTATCCGTCGTTTTGCATTTTTTATAATTCCGTGTTAAATATAACCAGTAATGATAAGATAATTGTTACCTATTATCAGAAAAATGTTATTTATAAATAATTAATTAAAAAATCCTTTAAAAAATATCTAAAAATAACACGACAAAATATATTAACTTTTAAATGACTCGTAGTAACGTAGTAAATTTATTCAAAATGCGATCTATTTCGTGATCTTTAAAATATAAATAGAACGTTAAAAATACAAACAAATAAAACACTTAAAATAATAATATTTCACCGAAAGTATATCGTGTTTTTTGTAATCTATACAGCGATGAAACGTAACAGGAAAATCGTATGATTATTTCTTGACATGACACCTGTTTGTTGATTCAATCGAACGGTTTTTATACTAATATTTTCACTATATGTATTTAATGATGATCGAATGTTTTAAATAAATATATACCTGTTTTAATATAAGAAATATTTAGTAGTATTAGTACATGATCTGATTTCTGACGCAAGCCCAGTTTGTATGAACATATGCTGTATCAATGTAAGCATAAAGCCTATTACATCATTCACCTTATTTTAAGCATCAGGAAGGTTAACGTGTTATATTAATTTTTCAAAGTCATTCGAAATCACGTTATCGATCGATGATACGTTTATCTTGTGGCTAGACGCGTCTGTCCATAGGTCAGTCAACGCTAAATTATAATTATTGTATTTATGACATAGTACTTGTACTACCAAATAAATAATTCTAGTTAAACATTGCGATAGTCACATGCAACTTATACGTTTGTAAAAGTTATGTAATTGTTAATGTAAATTAATATATAACGAAGCCAATTTGTCCTCTACGTAACAAACAAGATCACAGTGTAACTAATTTCAAATAGCAGCATTACGCTAATAGCTCGCTTATACGAGTATATAACGAACGTGGCGTAATACATATTATGCACATTAATGAACACTAGTATCTTATATACTTAAACATTATACCTACATAGTAAACAAAAGTAAAATAAAAACAGAAAGTTTCGTTCAAACAATTCTTTGCCAGCTCATTATACTTAAAAAATAAGTACGTTAATAGCTATATCGAATTAACCTTGCAATTAAAATCGTATTTACATATAAAAATATTAAGTTACCTTTAATTTTGATATCGCGCAATATGTGAATAATTTAATATTTGCCGACGTTACGTCAGCGGTATATTAGGTATTTTTCAAGTTGGAATAGATTACGGAATAGTTGCGGTTTAGAATTGATAGTGTTATGTTATACGCGATAGTGATACCGCTATCGGTGTTGCAAGATACCGTCCTTGGCCACGACTCCTTCACGGCCCATAATACCTGCATCGGACCGCGACGCACTTCCCACCCACGTCACGAGACTTACTAACATACACTATGTAAATCATTTTCTTATAATTTTTCTTACTTTTACTTTTAAGGGTTTACAATCTATTTAATAACGCTTTAATTGAATTGAAAATAATTCAGTAAAGATTCAGAGAAACCGGTTAAGGAAAACACAGCTCTGTTAATTAAACGACTACGTGATTCAATTTATATATGTATATATTATATACCTAACAAAGTAATACGTCAGCCGGGGGTGGATTGTGGAATCGGCCCTTGACGTCATTCGGGAATTGTAAGACGGTTGATGTAGGTGTAGGTTCCGTAAAACTCGACATTAGGCGTCACAATACTACCCGAATTACAGGGGTGGTTTACCTTGACGTCAGCGTTTCAGGAGTTTGCCAGCGTAGGCGAGAATACGTCGAAATTACTTTTGCATTACCTTTTGTCGACTAACATAAAGTATTTGTATTATCAGATAATTTAAAAGATTATAACGTTAAATTTGCAATATACCTACATATTAAGTCAATTCTCAAAGTTCAAAACAAACGATAAATTTCAATATCTAGTTTCTAATCGAAAACGCGTAATAAATCGTATCAACTTGCGTTCATAAGCGTAGCTTACATCATCTCTTACAACTGCGCAAATTGTTGAAATATGAATAAACACGTTCGATTGTTATTAGTATAGGGTGGAATGTTCGAATAGTTTTATTTGTGACGCGCGCGTATTGTTCGTCCGCAAGGTGGCGGTGACTTCATCAGAGATCATCAACATCGGCAATGACACGACCGCATCACGACCCACGGACGCTGCGAGCTGTCTCATTTGCACTAACACCGAGTACCGACTCGTAAGATAATTATTTAATTAGCATTACGCATTACGTGCGGTTTATGTTATTTCCACGTCGTATGATATATAATGGACACTTCAAATTTCAAATCAATCTACTGAGGCAATTAAAGGATCGATTCGCGGCTAAATCAATGTCAAATTTGTAATAAAAGCGAGTGCATGTCAGACACGGTATTGTCTGTCGCGGTCGATTACACAACGCGTGACCGCCAAGAGAGGTCGCTTGCGTTCTCATATTTATTATACGTATTCTTCAGTCTCGAACGCGAGGCCGAAACCACGAAAAGTGTATTTCGCAATGTAACTCATTTCAATGTCATTGTGATTGTTTTTCGTATTCGAACGTTTGCATAATAAAATTACCTATTTAGTTTTTGATTCAATTCGCAAACTGACATAAAAATTAAATTAACAAATTTTGGGATATACTATTAAATACGATGGCCAAAGTTGTATTTCAATGAATGCTTATAGAGACTTCACTTGCTAATTGGTGCCTGCTTGTTTATCGCTAAACTTTAAATGTTATGCTTAACAACTTTCAACATTACCACTTAGAATTTAGAATCGAAAGTCAAATAGCAGCTAGCGTTTTTATTGGACAGATGAAAATATAGCAGGGCCGTGAAACTAGTCTGGATTGAAACCGGTTGTTAGGATAGACGTTTGATTTTGTTTTAGCAAAACTGCAATTATGGATGCACATCGACTTTGGTACATAATTTAATCTGTAACTTATCAACGTCGCTTGTAACTTAATAACAGGTAGTGAAGGAGTAAGAATACTCATGAACGTATATTATGCGCTTGTATAATGAAGCCTTAAAGTCGAGGCTATTAGGCATACATCGGAGACGTCAGTTGTTTTGGCAACTTCGAGTGTCGCAATGACACTGAATGTTTTGCGTCATTTCCTCCGGGTGACCGTGAACTGTGTTACGTAAGATGAGATTAGGATGCGCCTACGCTATCGCATTGAGAGGACATCTGGCTATCTACCCCTTGTGCAAAATAAAGTTTATATATCAAGTCAATATAAACATTCAAGATGATTCCAGTAACTTAAAAATACAAAAGATTCCTCGTCTTGCGTAGTAAGGTAGTAATTTGAACAAGATTTTTGCGTAAAAATCCATTAGACGTCGCTTAATGATACACAATCACTGATTGTATGCTTCATTAGTCTACTTGTTTATCTGAAGTCATTTCGGAGTGGAATTTTCTTCGGTATTTACCATTCCAATGAATATTTACAGTGGGATTTACTGGAAATAATCAAGGAAAACGTCATCTCGCGGAAATCATAACATGACGATATCGATACGTCATACACAGTCATAAACTGGGATCAGCTCCTTGTTATTTTAGTTGCTTATTGAACAAGTTTAAATATATAATAAAAATAAAACAATGCTCATGAATGCGTTTTAAATCAAGAATATTTCCAACAGCGAATGTAAATAATATTTAAACAGTTATACGCTGGCAGTAAGTTCATTATCGAGGTAGGCGATTTAAATTCATGTAGTATAAAGAGGGCAGAAACCGTGACACGACTGCTTTCAATTGTTATTTTA
Source organism: Eurema mandarina (assembly GCA_018238005.1). Lineage (NCBI taxonomy): Eukaryota > Metazoa > Arthropoda > Insecta > Lepidoptera > Pieridae > Eurema > Eurema mandarina. The sequence continues at coordinate 17,554 of DWAJ01000775.1, forward strand.
AACAATAAATCAAATTAAATTGTATTATATTCCAAACGTATCCTTTTAATCAATTTTAAGTCATACGAAACAATGAACTGTTTAATTTATTATATACTAATAAATAGTATAAGTTTTCCTGTTGATCAATGACATTCGACGCTAGGTTAAAGACTATCATCGATCAAAGTTCAAATTCGCGCTCAGAATTGGATATGAAAATTTCAACTACGATTCTTTCCGAATAACATAATTTCCGAGAATCGACTAAGTAACATGTTATTGAAATATTATGTTATACTAATATTGACTACGTATTGAGCAAATACAAAGTCTATTTGCTGTATAAGATAAATGTTTGTAAAACAAATTTAATTTTAGTATAGATTTTAGTATAACTTTGAATTTAAGGCAAGTTTGATTGAAAGTACTGTATGATAGTAGGATATGTATAGTAGGTTTAACAAAAGCAATGCAAATACAGAGACAATGTCAGTGCTCGTCGCTCGGCAGCGGATGGGTATTTTAGTGACATACGCGTCTCAACTGTAGATCGTCGACTAATCGTAATTCTGGCCATTCGCAGACCGGTTTGTTCGCTTTTTGCACAGACGCCAAGTGTGCACTTGATTGAAATTCATGCAGGCGACTTTGAAAACAATCTGTTTATAAACACAATACATCAAGAAATTCAACCACTCTTACGTCGGCTTCGTGTATTGTGACGCAAATAATCGGCGTAACGTTTTATTAAGCAATTTCATCGTATTATCCCTACGAATGCGTGGGTGATTTCAATTTTCAGGAGGTCAACAACTTGCAAGGACTCCCGAAAATACACCGCCACCCCCGCACAAATACTTCGCATAAAACGTATCACGTAGGAGGCCGACAAATGATATTGTTTATTTCAGTAAATAAGGACAAAGCGTCAGCCGCCTCCGCGCGGTATTCATAGGAGGATCTCACAACTATAGACCGATGTATAGAACCGATGTTAATTTAGGAACGAAATTATTATGCCTCACTGAAACGTCAAGTATTGATCGTCGAAATTTTAATTTATAAGCCTTTGAAGAGAATAAAAAAGCGTCTAAACAGGTAGCCAGGTCATTCGCCTGCACCATAATACGTTTGCATACGAACTTAAATCCTTTAACCGTAAAGTAAGATCATTTTCGCTTCCATGAAATCGCGTCGAGCGTTCCGTTGAAAACTGTTGAATATTTTTATTGTTTTTGTATGTGCATAAACACGACTCGTCGGGGTCGCTCGCGTTTTTTTATCTTTTATTTATACTCAGATTTGTGTGCGGCTGACAAATTAATGTATATTTATCAGCGTTTTTTGCACGGCCGTAAACGAATCCTTTTGTTGCGTGGCTATATTTAAATATTGTTATAACTGAACTCTATAAAGGTCCTAGCTTTATTGAAGTGTTAATAATGTATAGCGGCATACTTTATTTAGAGCTCTTTAAATCGTTGTCAGCTTACGTCAGCGTATCCTAAGTCTATAAATGATTTTCTATTTCGAACGAAGGGTCGGGAATCCACGTAAAAAATATTTTTAACATTAAGTGTTACATAAATAGAACGAGGGCTGTATCGGCGGAACTTTCTATGATTCATCCCGACCCTCTTTGTTGCCCTTCGATACCAAATATCCCTCCGTAATGACGTCATCGGCTGACACACACCTTCCCGTGCATTCATCATTACAATGTCATACTCTGATTCATGGCTACATTGTTCCTGCAAGCCTTCGGTGTTATTTTTACGAGCAAAACATAAATAAATGTATTATTTTGTAAAAGAAATGCTGTGCGTAACTCCGAAGCACATTCTTTGGTAATTCTGTTAAACATCTCACCAAGAGTTCAATATACCCATAGTCGTGGCGATAACGAGGTTTAACTAAGACTGTATTTTGGCTTAAATATTTTTGTTTACATATTGTTTCATGATAAGCATTTGACATATGGAATAGTATCGTTTTTGTTAAAGTGCCAAGAAGATAATTTATCTTATATTTTATTATAGATATATTTTAAAGTTCCCACTGTTCTAAATTCGTCGATCTGTGGCTGGGAAGGGGATCAACTCGTTATGGGAATGGTTTTCGATACGCTGGAGAAGCACCGGTCACTGACCCTCGTGAGAGAAGCGAACGCGACTGTCTTAGAACTGAACAAGGGACACCAATAAGTTATGAACTTTGCATTAAAGCTTGTTGCTAAGCTACAAAGTATCCCATTACGAGTCATATGGAACGAGACGGAACGGTGTAAAATGCAAATAATACTAAAGGAATGGCTTGCGCGTGTCTCGGTGGTCACTGGCTCCATCTTTGCCGTCGTCTCGTTCCCGATGAGCGCTCAAGTGAAACGATATCAGGGGGAACAATTATAAGTGAGCTCGTCCTAAGAATAATAGCTGCCACGTGCACATTTTTTGCTTGGGGCGAAATGAATGCGCCCATCGTTAGGGATGCGGTCGCGTGTGCCCAGCAGCCGTATAAGTTTTTGCGGGAGTGCCTTATGATCTAGTTGCAGAGGTTAAATCGGTTCACACTTAATGCCCAGTGACGCGTCCGCGCCAGTCACGAACTCAATGACTCACTCACAGCTTTCATGACACGAAATCGGTGGTTTTCAATGAACACCCTAGTAACTATTCGCATGAATTCGCTGTCTATTCGTATCTCTCTGCAGTTTGACACATTACAAATGGTGTGGAGTGTGAGCTAACGTTTAAGCAATTGCTTCAGTTTTGGGTGGGTATTGAGAAGTATTGCGAGCGATACGATTGGCAAGGCAGCAAAGGCGAGCGTGTCACAACACACTGGCTGTATCGGCGGATAAGTGCGCGGTTACGCAAATCTGCAGATATGTCGGCGGAGCGGGCGCGCCGAACGCCGCCGCTTGCACAAGGTTTCGCAGACCTTTGTTTTACGCAACCAGATCGATTTAATAGTTAGTCGTGCGTTTTCATAGTCACCGGCCTGACACCTAAACACACGAATTATGAAACTGCCACTATTTATGTTCATAAAGTCACTAGAAAGCACAGTTATCGCAAAGTCGGCCGGAACTCGCGACATCCTGTCCGACAAAAACTAGCCCCTAGTCGCACCCCCGTTAGGAAAGATGCACTGTTAAATCCAGTTTCGAGCTGTAATCCGATTTATTCTCAGTGTGTATTACGACAGTGTCCGGTAATTCATTTCTTAGAATGACGCGCGCATTGTGATCTGAGTAATAAGTGAGAATAATGTTTGACAGAGAGCAATGCACTATGTCTATATCCGGTAGCCACGTCCGGTGTTTTCATACTACCAAAAAAGGTGCGAACATTATTAATAGTCGTGACGAACGCTCGACGCTCTCGTTCGACTCACCCGTGGCGTAGGTGTCCTGTATTTCAGTAGCAGGTTATGACCGATATATAAATGTACGTAGAGAGACGTAGGAATGTGCAGAGGTGTATATAATTTTTAAATGAGTTCAGTTGGTCGGTTCCGCACGAGCGAGGAGGCGGCGCGGCGCGGTCGGCGTCGGCGACATTGGCACACTTGCGCGCGACCTCTGCAGCCGCAACTCGACCGAGGCCACTAACAAACGCCCCAAAAACTTCTATATGACCATCTGAATTCCGGCACGCCTAAATCATGTATTATTATCATACACTATGCACCTAAAGAAATCCAGTTTCGACACGGCAACACGTTCCGTACCAAAATATCGGCGCATTTCTAATCGACATTAAACTATGGGTCCATTATGCAATAGTAACAACATCTCAATCTCTCGAACACCAAAATCCAAACCGTACTAGCGTATTGCGGAGCACCCGTATTATGCAAATGCGTCGTTGTAATATAGCCGAGTCTTGCACCACGAACCTTTGGCAACACGGTTTCAAAACGTTTTCAAAATAGCCGGTGTAGGCGCGGGTTTACATGGTTGCCAAGTTATCGGTAACATTAATTGAACATTCTAAATTTAAACGGAATCAAAACATGGTCTGTTTAGATGGAGATGTAGTGTCAGCCGGTGGCCGGGCCGGTATGCGACGGGGCGGCGTCTGCCGGGTCTATCGAAGACTAATTTGGCACATCCGCCGCCGATTGCCAGCGCAGCTCACCGCTCAGCGGACACATAAATATCGCGTCCCGTTAGCGTTAGACATACCGACTGTACAAACTACACACTATTAGAGAATATAGACACTGAGCGCCTTTTCATTGTTTGTATGTAATTCGCTACCATGACGATAAATGATCTCAGCGTAGCGCCTTGATACTTAATATCATTGCGTAATCCAAATTGCCTTTGTTTGATTTATATTTGATCATACGATCCGGCTTCTGAAATGTGTTACGCAAAAAACGCGGGCTGCGTTTTGTTACCTGGAATACGTATACGTATTATTATTTTGGCGTGGAGGAGGCGGGATGGTTCGGAACAACGCATTTTACCTGCCTTTATTTACAAAAGCTTCACTGTATCTATGTAACTACAAATTTGGGCTCCTCTCTGTCTAGTGTAGAAAGAACATGATTTATTTAATTTCCTAGTTGCAAAAACTAGCGTTGAAAATGAGACGCAATATTAACAATGAATGTTTATAACACGTGAATGTATTTCCGTTTTCCGGTCGTTGTTGACAAAATTAAGGATTACATATTCGACAAAGGTAGTTTAGAAAGAAACATCCGGCTTTCGTTAATAGAATTCGCAATGGAACTATTGTTAAACAAATTAAAAAAAATGCTAGACTAGTTGTTTGTAACGCATAGTTATATCGAAGAACGGAAGAAACTACCTGGTATAATAAAATCGACCTTTATGTTTGCCCGCAAGGCTCATGTGCGGATACAATCCGAGATTTCTCTAAATGATGATGTGCTGTGATTATAACTGCTTATCCTCAATAAATAAAAGTATTCACGTTGCATTACATAAAATAAAAATAATTTCTTATCACTATTCTTTACGACATTAAAACTAACATCAAAGGCAAGACTCGAGGAACGTATTTTCCTATGAGTAAAGAAAAATAACTTTGCGTCTCAAAGGATGAGACTGTGGGCTGAGTACAGAAAATCAACTTCAAAGCATCGCAGGGCGCACGTATTCAATATTAATACTCTTATTTACCTTTGACACGAGATAAGTTCGCGGGGAATCGCAGTTCGCAGACCACGGGACGTCTAGAATTTATAATCAGGGGAGAGAATACAAAACGTGAGAATCGAGGTCGAAGGGCGGGCACTTGCTCAAATTGCACCTTCCAAATAAGACGTCCATTCTCACGATTGCAAAGAACATTTGAATAATCTTGACCAGCGGCGTGTGCATTAGAATTTATTAGGGCCAAACAAGGTCAGCTGCCGGTATGCTAATGTGACGTTGACCAGCTGAATTACTAAATAAGAAATTCTCTGGGAAAGTCGTACACATGCGAGACAGTTCGGGTCAATCACAATATCCTCTCAGCTGCCTACCTGATGCGGATTAATTATTATAAAAACAAAAAGATACGTTTCCGCTTTGAATCGGACATATGGCAAACTAAAGATGTTACATCCTGTCAGCTAACGGTCAAGGTTATGAAATATACTTTAAAGGACAATCAATGTTATTTAAATTTTCTTTTAATTATCTATTAATGTTTCCTGGACAGAAACTGTTGGACAAAAATTGGCCGTGTGTCTGTGAATGTGAAATTTGGATAGTTTATGATTTAAAATTGAAACATAAAAACGAGATTACGTAAGCAGCTACGATGCTTTTAGTTGTAAAATAATTATGAAAATCATCCCGGCTTTGAGATGCAACTTCTAAAAGGCTTCTTTTAGCAGTGACGCGGTTCTCCGAGGTTCTGTTATTACGCGAAAGTTTTTACATTCAAATAATGTTTTCTGTTCTATAGGAGCGTTCGTGTACCTTAAAGTTTGGAGGGTATGAAATTACAACAATTCATTTCGTGTTTCAAATTGAAAAACAAGCTAGAATATTTTAGATATATAAAATTGGATGAAACGCGATGACTTTTCGTCTGCGACGATCAGAACTTTGTCACAGGGGTCGACGTACAAGTCGTGGAAAGTAAATAAAACCTCTGGGGTCACCCTCAATTTTACGTAGGCGACTGCCTCGGTCGGGTCTCTAGATAGCATAATGCGTAACAACGGGTTTGTTGCCCTGTTTTGGAGGGACGAATCCATTTTCTCTGTCTTTATTTAATAAAACTCTTGACAGCTGGAAGGCCATTAATCAAGTTTATAAGTCTAACAAAAAATATGTTATCATGTGAAATAAGAAATCTAATTATACAACAAAGCCTGGAGAAACGTATGAGGGACAGGTGAATGGTGGATTATGTAAACCCATCGGAATGCGGTCGTTAGATACATGTGGAGAAGGGGTGCGTGAAATAATTTGACTCGGGGTGAGGTCGAGTTCAGGTGAGAAGCGGGAAGTCAGGTACCCGCATGGCGGTGTGCCGGTGCGCTGCGGGCTGATGGGCGAGCGCTGCGCCGGCGCAGAGCCGCTCACCCTTGACCCGATTGCCGCGTATTGTACGCAGCAATGACACCGTTCGCCTTGAGCCTAGCATTGCCGGAGATATTCGCAACAATGGAGGCCAGATAACGTTTCAAAAGTTCGAAAATCCGCCGGTTACTACCGGCTGCCCGTAATTAATATTGTTGGCTAATGTTTTGTAACGTTTATACGGTTTCATACGCTGTTATTTTATTCTTTCATCGTACACATAATTTCATGATATTATCGAGTAATTTGGCACCGCCGCCGACATTTACAGCCTTAATGTGAATTCTTATCAGGTGAATTACGCTCTCTTGACAATTGTTTATCAATGTTCGAACACGGCGCTATCAAACACAAAAGGAAATGACATGCTACTTATAAAGCGTTTCCGTTTGCTTTCAGATAGTTTTTATTCTTTAAAAAAGTTCTTTTCTCACGATACATCTTTAGCGGGCGGAAAGGAAGTTATCGATTGCTCGGTGACAAGGGTCATGTATCATACTACTAACCTTTGTATCGATTGTCAGTTTTATTCCACTATTCCTGGGTTATGTTATTCGAATAGATTAAGATTATTCAGTTTTATACGTTTGAAATGATATCGTTAGGGATTTATTGCGTCAGTTATTTCATCGACAAAACTCAACTCTAGACTTCACGAACTGTACAATGAACGAGGCAAGATTTCTCTGCGTTAAATCAAACTTGCGAAAACATTACATGCAATTGAGAAATCATCTAGTCGATCGGTAATGGAATATTAAAGGTAGGTATAGGTTTAATTTATACAATGCGTTTTATATCTAACGTTTTCATTTATAAAACTGTTTATAAGTTCGATAAGTCTTTAATTCGCAATATAAATAATGGTTGTTGCTACAAATTTCTTAATATTTAACTTTTGCCTAATAAAATTATGTTCCAACAATGCTGACGATATTTTAGTTGTAAGATTCGTGAAACACTTACCTCTGAGGATCGGCGAAGACGAATTTCCTAAGCTTAAGATCCCGTAAGACGATGCCTTGCTCGTGGCACGCAGCTACTGTTTCCGCCATTTGTCTGAACAATCTTCTCGCCTCGTGTTCCCTCAGTCTTTTCCTCGCTCTGACATACGAATGTAAGTCGGAGTGCGATCGAGGGAATATTAAATATACCCTCTTGTCGCCAACTAGAACTTCATGGATAGGATTGACGTGCGGGTGCCCGTCCAGTCGGTAGTGCGCTTGTAATAAGCTACTACAATCCCTGGACACTACCTGAAAACAGTTACTTACTTAACAAACTAACATAGAAACGTTAAAGGTCTCCTAAGGACTAATAACAATCAAATAAATAGTCTCCCCTATACCTAAACTACGCGTACTATACCGGATTTATATTAAACGGACATAAAAGGACTCCTATTTCAAAGAAATCGTGTATCAAAAGGGCTTAGTCTAAGGGTATAACGAAGCGTAAATGAATAGGTCCTACTGACCCTTCGCAAATGTACGATAGATAGTTTCAAACGGAATTGAAGATGCGGGTTTTATCTTCCAATGTTTCAATACCCATAGGTGGATTCCGCTTTACAAATTTAGCAAGTCCCTCCAGACATCTTCAATGTTAAAAATAAACAGATTATATAGAGTTATTTATTTGATGATATTCATGAATGGTACGTTGTATTTTATTTGGTTTATAAATGAATCGTGCCAGTGCTTGGTCATCGTGTATATTTAAGAGTCGGAAACGTCAACGTCAATGTTAGCGACATTAAAATTGTATTTGTATCAAACGTACGTTGCTAACGATGAATCACGTTACGTGATTTGATAAATTTACTACATAACTCACAGTATATTTACAGAAGTATTTTAAGCATGGCCGCCCGAGACTATGTGGCTATACTATGCATATTATTCATACGCGAAAATAAAATGACCTATTTCTCAAATACGTTGCGAAAAAATATTTTGATAAGAATTCGCAATGTTTGCAATTGATAATATTTGGCTGTGAATACAGTATACGGTTAGCTAACCTACTTAAGCTTATCAACGTTTATTTAATCGTGAGGTGTTGCAAAACGTTTTAAAGTACATAAGGACCTACGAGGTGTCATTGACTATCCCAATTTTGAGTCAGCCCAGTACTGACGATTATTTATAAATTCAGATAGAGCGATTAAACAGTTGTTCGCTTTTTCTGCATGGTAACCGAAGCTGATTTCGTATACAATAGCAAAATCAACAACCGTTTCCAAGCAGCAATGAACTTGCGCATTCTTGATGACGCATTCTCGTTCTTCAGTGGGGGGAGTGGTGGTAGGGGCCACCTAGCCTTGCTGCCTCGTTATGACGATCAGCGTCTTATCAATTCGTCTATTTCACAATGTCAATGAGAAGGTCAAGCATTTTCGGCATAACGGACTCCACGCGTCATTATAAATCCTAGTATTATGAATTATATATTTCATACGAACATTACGAAAAGTTCTTTATAAATGTCGAATGCGGTATAAATGTAGCGGTGTCAGTAACAGGCTGTGTTGTAAATACACTCGGCGTTTAGCAACGATAATGTTGCCACACTTAACCTTGCCAAGTTCTCACGAAGGAAGTGCCTATTCTGTGCCTTGACAATACCTGTATGGGCCTTTGTTAGACGTATCTATCCTATATCTACCTAAAATCTATACCTAGTCCGTATATCTAGACATAAAGAAACTAGTTTGAAAACTAGTTTCCGAGTCCTGGCGCACGATGTTAAACGATCGAGGAAAAGAGCTACATTTACCGAAATCAAAAGGAATATTTAAGTTGGCAATATGATGAATATTTTCGTCATTGCTGATAAGTCATAAGCCAATTAGGTCAATGCAATTAAGAATTTACAAGCTATTATTGTTAAATTAACAGTTATTGTTAGAGTTGCGAAAGTCGATACATGACATTGTAAAAACGATGCTTTGTGGCCTACAAGTGCGATCGAGCAGCGCAGACCCTGACATATAAAGTATGACACCGATGTTTACCAGAGACGATATCTACAGTTTTGCGCGAGCGCATGAAAAATTTGCAATTCAATATTCAATTAATTAGACATTTGAAATATTTTTTTTTGTAGAATATTAATAGTAAATGTTGCGTAACTTTGACAAGCAAATTAGTTTAGATATAATAATTGATTAATTGCAACAGCAGTGGCACTGTATGTGGGCCCACTATAACTCGGCTTATCTGCATGGGGTTCGATCCCGTGGGACCAAATCGAACCCTTTTAGATTTAATGGCAGATATGGCTTCCGTTTGCCAATAGAGTTTACGTAACAACTTATACAAACACATTAGTAATCTTTATAAAATTTTCAAAATATTTGCTATTGCAAATTGGTTAATTAACAAATGGAGTCGTTTAAAACAAGAGATTACACAGAGTATCAATCACTACGCAACCACTTTTGTAAGCCGACATAATTTCGACACAAAACGCTATGTAGGTATACAGGTCGAATGCCATGACAGATAGGTCTTTTGACATTAATTAATCAAACTAGCATTGAAACTATCTGTGCATTTACTAAGTTAAGCAAAAACAAACTTTGTCTGTTTGTGAAATACTCGCGGGTAGTATCGAAATTAAAGGGTATCGCGGTATTTCTCTAAGATTTAAATGTCCAATTGAAAGACCGTTGTTGTTGATCGCTACTGGAATTAGGATTTGATCGAGAGTCGACACAAATTATTGTTTGCCGTCGCCTGAGCAGGTAAGCCGAGTTGTTTGTGCTACCAATTCTATATCGTACGAGACGCGGTCCGACAGGTTTTCGTTTATAGTTTCTGATATGAATACGTATACTCACTTTGCAAACATATTCCTCTTGTGTGCGCACGTCCACACATCTACAGAGCGAGGAGCCTTCCACTTGTTCGAGGAGGAGGTATTTGTCGGCGACGAGGGCGGCTTGGAACTGGTGCTGGGGCGAGGGGCCGGCGGGCACGGGGCTGGCGGGCGCGGGGCCCGGGCTG